>BSBM01001719.1:50232500-50397500 GCA_027924585.1 Larix kaempferi
TTGGATGATTTCCCTCTCTCTGGTTTGAATTAAGGTTTTGGTTGGTTTTATATGTATATTTTGGTTGTAGGTTTATTATAGCCTCGTTTTGCTTGGTGGCTTGTTTTTGTACATAGTTAACAATAAGTAATTTTATAATGGTTCTAATTTTATTTTAAGACTATATCTAGTTACAACGTCTTGCACTATGCATAAGATCATCCAGATGACGCAATATGGTTATTGCATAGTCGAAGTAGTTTTTTGTACAATGAAGTGTGGTCTAACCCAAAAAAATACAACAAAACAATTGTTAATTTAATGAACTGTAAAATTAATGTTACATATATGTCAAATTAATGTGTTCAAATTCAGTTTTATTGAAAAGATACCATTTTATCATGTAGATATTAAGGAGTGCTCAATTATTTAAGATTGTAAAAATTTGGATGGGCAATATTTGTTTTTTGCATTTTTTGGGGGGAAGGGTTTAGTTAATTTATACTTGTCAATTGAAGTAAAATTATTTAAATTGCCCTTCATCTTTGAATGACCCCAAGAACAAATGCCCTTCCAATAAAATTTAAGACCCACCCTTCAAATTTCATCACCGAGTCCAATTTATGCAAATATTTTCAAAGTGGAGGAAGGTTTGGCATTAAATGGTGTAAACATTGGGTAATAAATGATGTAAACATTATGCAGGGGCGGGTGCGCATAATTTAGCGTGTGCACTCTAGTGACGTGTATGCGCTACAAACACACCTGCATGCGTTTAAGTATGCGTGCGTGTGCCTGTTGCTAGTTAAAAAAAAGAGTTATCTGTTCCTGGGAATTCTACCAAAAAACACGAGTTTCATTTCTTTCGCGGGTTTCAAGCTCTTACAGGTTGCTCATTGGCTCACACTAATTGATATTTTGGACACTCATTGATCTATTGGACACAAAATCACCCTTGGAATCTAACAAAAATCTTCAGTGGTCTTGGAATCTAGTGGATACATTCAAGCTACCAGTTTCCATTGCAAGTGGAGATCATTTATATAGGTATGGTGAATTGTAAATAATTCTTTTCGTTCACAAGATTTGAGATTCTCCCATGCCTTTTTGTTTTTATCATATGCCTACAACAATATCCATGCATAGACAACAATGAATTTGACAAGAAGAATTCCCAAGTTCACATCTAAAAATAATCATATGAACACTAGACAAGATGAAGTATGCAATGTAAACCAATAATTATTACCATGAATATATTTTGATTTCACGCAAGGATGGTGTGGATGAGGTTCTCTCTTGAGCCTCTTCAATTTGAATAAAATCCTAAGAAGCAATCATGAGAGAGGGTACATATTGATTAGTTCATGAAATTTTGTCCATGCTCTCATCATCATTCTATGTTTATTTGATGTAGAAAAACTATCAAAATATTCCCAAGGCATCTCTAGCATAAACTCTTTTTCATTTGAAAAAAATACAAATAAATGGTTTAATAAACCTCCATCTTTTACACATTGTACACCATAGAAAAACCTATAGCATAAACTATCAAACTATTGCTCCCTCACACATTCCCATCTATGATGAGGTTCTCTCTTGAGCCTCTTCAATTTGAATAAAATCCTAATAAGAAATCATGGGAGAGGGTCCATATTGATTAGTTCATGAAATTTTGTCCATGCTCTCATCTTCATGCTATGTTTATCGTAATATTTCTTTAATATCGTGCCTTTGAGCTTGACTACTTGCCTCTACCTCATTGAATTCTCCTTCCTTGGGGGAATTTGCAACATCCTCATTGTGTAATTAGTAAAATTATTCTCTTTACCTTATTTGATGTAGAAAAAATATCAAACTATGCCCAAGGCATCTCTAGCCATCTCTGTTGTAGGGTGTTACTACCATAATTTGTATGAATTCGTGGCTAGGAAGGACACTAGTTTCTCCACTCTACACTTGACCAACCATCATCTATATTGATTGGAATTGTAAGGGATAATGATTTTTATTCGAACACAAATAAACCAACATAGCCTGTAGTTGTATGTGTTAATTTGTAAAGTGGTAAGTTATGTTGGAATGTGTCAAGTTCACTGTATAATGGAACTAATATCTTATTTGTTGTTTCTTTTGAAGGGGTAGGCCTGATAGTTTTGTTAAAGATACTTTTGGAGATGGGAAACTCACGCAACATAACAAAAAAATAGAAAAGGAATCTGCCCATTAAAAAGGTCAATGACTTAAGAGAAAAGGCCAGGTTGGGAATGGAAAGATTGAGACATGGTCCTATCATTTCCCCAGATCCTGCCACTGATCCTAACACAGTTGTTGACATGACAACCTCTTGTTCATAACCATAGGTAAATCGGTCGCATCCAATGGACCCAACTCAAATTCCAACATCAACACAATCTCCAACCGACAATCCATCAACGATTCATGCTGAAGTTCCTCACGACACAGGAATTTTGGGAGATGTTGCATGTGTAGAGATGGACATACAAGCCTTGATTAATTTGAAATCTCCCCAAGAAGACCAAAACCATGTCGACCACACTCCCATTATGGCCCAATTTGTGAATGAAGCACCACAACAATCAAGCTCTAGTATTCATGTCTCATGTCCACCCCCCCTACCTCAACTGTCTAGTGCAAGAAGAAGAACTCCTAGACGTATTCATGTGGATGAAAGTGCTATGTTGGGGCTTGAAGGAAAGTTTCCAAAACGCACTATCGAATGGCAAGGCAACAAAATTGTCAAGGAATATTTCGAATCCAAAGGTGATGCAGGTAAATTCCAATTATTGCTATGTTTGTTAAAGTCACATTGTTTAGCTGTTGTTAGGAGAATTTTGGGCATAAAGATAGTTAAAAGTTCAGAGGCTGGCAATCATATTGTTAGAAATCTCCAATCTGCATTTAATGCGATTGGGAAGACGTCTCGTACAAAAGATCTTTGTGCGGCTCGTCGTGTTTTAGCAGAATCAATTGTAAGCAAGTCCACAAGGAAACGTTGCCTGTTATCACACAATTCTCACATACTCAAATTAAATAAAAAAACTATTAAAAAGTACTCTGTTATAAGAGAAAATATTGACACTCCGGGTGGAAACAATTGTTGGGATTTTGTTGGTAGGTTGCCCCGTGTAGATAGGAATCTAATTGATGTTGTTAAGGAGTTAGTACAAAAGTTTTGGCATGATCATACTAGACCTTCATCAAACCAAAGAGACATGCTAAAGATGAGAAAAGGTTCTACTGAATGTGAACCTCATGTTAAACACTTCCTTGACACTATACAGACTGAACTCTATGAGAAATTCAGGAATGAGCACACACAATTGAACCTAGGCCAAAGGTCCTTTGAGAAATGCAAACCATGGTACTTTCATAGATGCATTGATGTTGTAGATACCACGTAGAATATGGATATTATTATGACACATATAAACATATATTTTGTGATTTGCATACTAACATTGTGCAGGGCTGCAATGAATCCATACTACCACCGAATGCATCAAGAGACTTTATCCACAACATCATGTGTCCAAGGCCCGAAGGACAAAAATATTATGAAAAATCATGTCTATGTAAGACATGTTCTAGGTGCAATGGGTTTTCTCTTTTGAATCGTTGCATCCATGAAAACAAGGAGCACGAATTTGGCAGGATGGTTGTGAAGATGCAGAGCTTCAAATACATAACCTATCAATTAGACAGTGCCAGTGAAAGTAAAAAGATTGCATTAGTGAAGTCACAGGTACAAATGAATATTGCATATTTTTCATATTACACAATTTATGACATATACATTTTTCCAAAGGCCATATTGTAATATTTCCCTTGTTTTCATGGTAACAGGTACTGGTATGTGACTTCTTGATGAAGTTATACGAGAAAACAACGCAGTATGTTCAACATGTACATTTAGCGCGATGGCAAGATGAGCAGTACAGAAAATGCAAGGACACATTTCCTGTTGGAACCATAGTGTCAAATGTGGATTTTGCAGAAGATGTTGATGATGATGATGATGGTGATGATGATGAAGACATTGATGATGACGGTGATGGTGATGGTGATGAAGATGATGATGGTGATGATGAAGAAGATGATGATGATGGAGATGTTGATGAGGATCCTAGAGATGACAATGATGATGAAGATGGTGATGATGATGAATATGGTGATGATGATGAATACGTTGATGATGATGGTGATGGTGATGAAGATGATAATGATGATGATGAAGAAGATGATGATGATGGAGATGTTGATGAGGAACCTAGAGATGAGAATGATGATGAAGATGTTGATGATGAAGACATTGATGATGATGGTGATGGTGATGAAGAATATGATGATGATGATGAGGAACCTAGAGATGACAATGATGAGGAAGATGTTGATGATGATGGTGATGGTGATGATTATGAAGAAGTTGATGATGATGGTGATGGTGATGAAGATGATGATGAAGAATAAAATGATGATGATGGAGATGTTGATGAGGAACCTAGAGATGAAAATGATGATGAAGATGTTGATGATGATGGTGATGATGTTGAAGATGTTGATGATGATGATGATGGTGATGATGATGAAGATGTTAATGATGATGGTGATGGTGATGAAGATGATGATGATGATGGAGATGTTGATGATGAACCTAGAGATGACAATGATGATGAAGGGTTTTTCTCAGTAAATTTTTCAAGCTTTTGAGTTTCATGATAGTGGCACCATTGTGGAGAGGGTGAAGAGGTACTGTTACTTTGTGAAGAATCTGCAATAATTAATTAATGAAAACACACTAAATAGTAGAAATAACAGAACTCAGAATCCCTTTTATATTGATTGTAGGCCACTTCGAGGGGGAAACCTCCTTTGAGAAATCTCAATACAAATAAATTCACGGTACCTTCATTGGTCTCAACAAAAACTTATATATTAAGTCTAGGCGCCAATACCATGGATCAATACCATGTGTTAATACAAACCATGGGCCAATACAAAATATTGATCTACAATTACTACGGGACGACTTACAAAGCATATGCATCCAACAACAATAATACAAACTATGGATCAACAAATACTAAGGGATGACTTACAAAGCATATGCGTCCAACAAAAATATACTAACAAAGTAAATAGAAGGGTTGACATAGGTTTCTAACATCCCCTCTCCCTTAGAAAAAGATTTGTCCTCAAAGCTTTAGATGTGGAAATTGATGCAGAATCTGAAGGAGTGGTTCCCCTGTAGCATCCTCGGGTTGCATTCTAGCCAACTGACGCCTTTTGATTTTCAGGGAGGATTGCTTGGAAGGTTGTAGACAAAGAAGGACCATATCAGCTGCATGAAAAGTGCGCTCAAAACGGTGTTGATCGGCTTGTTGTTTCAGTTGAATTCTTGCCATGTGAAGATTGTCCTGGAGAATGAGAAGAATCTTATCACGATTTCGAAGAACCGAGTCAATTGCGTGAAATGGGGAGCTACTGAGCATGTATGGAAGAAGAACTGGCGGTGCCTATCCATAAAATGCTTCATATGGTGTCCTTTTAGATGTGGTATTGTACCACTGGAGCGCTTCTAGGAAATCCATAGAAATAACTGTCCACATCTATGTAGGGATGGGAAAGGGTTTGAGCAGTCCCGAAAGGAGTGTCGTTTCACCCTTGTTGACCTGGAAAGTATCACACTCAACCACCATCTGGTGAATTTTCATTTTCAGTCCCTGCCAAAAGAAGTTACATTGTTCCCAGTCATATGTTTCGAGGAACCCAGAATGCCCTTCCAATGAAGAAGCATGGAGTTCATAGAAGAGATAGCCCTATTGAACAAATTGCAACCAATTTGGAACAAACAGAGAAATAGTTGTAAGAGAAACTGGCTCATCAAATTGGAAAGAAGGAGCATCTGCCACCATATTATCTTTAACCATGTTGGAATTGATCGCATAGTCATAACCCATGAGTTGGATAACCCATTTCCGGTGTGCTGGTTAGGAGACCCGTTGTTCCAGAAAATATTCCAGACTCTGGAGAGCAGTCTTGATGCAGAAATAATTTCCTAGTAGGGATGGATTCCACTTCTGTACTGCATGCAAAATAGCCATCATGTCCTGCTGAGATGTCGATGCAGCTAAATTCTTACCGGAAAGGTCTCTTGAAGGCGACAAGCCCACTGGTTCAGTAAATACACCTGCATATCTATCCAAGGAAGTAGGGGAGACCGTTGATGGGTGCATCTGAATGGAATGGAGTTGAGCAATGACACCATGTGAATTCTTCTTAAGGATATTTTCCAGGCGATTTGAACTAATGATGCGGAGAGACCCTTGTTGTAAGCCCTTAAATTTGTGTTGTTTCCCATTGACTGAAAACTGCATCCAAAGTTCAGCAAAATCCCATAAGATGGGGCCAAGTGTGCGTAACCATTGAACCCCCAAAACCACATCACATCCGCCTAGGGACAAGGAAAACATGTCAGAGCACAGGTTATAATCTTCCAGAGAGATACGCACATTGTGACACTTCCCCTTGCAAGGTAAGGTGCCTCCATTGGAAACCATGACTTTAAAGTTGGAGCAAGGATGGACAAAATAATCGGCCTGTTTAGCAATCCGAGGGTCAATGAAGTTATGAGTGCTACCAAAATCAATGAGTATTGTAAGAGGAAGCTTCTTGAAATAACCCCTTACCCGCATTGTTTTGAGGGTGGTGACGCCGAATAAAGCATGCAGAGATATATCTGGTTGTTCATCCTGAGATGAGGGGTTAATAGGCGACTCCTGAATGTCGACCTGATTATCCATTGTATCTGGAGCTTCTTCACCAATTTTAGAGGCAGGCGAAGAATCCATATCTAAGAGATAGAGCTTTTGTTGAACACATCTATGTCCCCGAGTGAATTTCTCATCACGATTATAACAAAGCCCTTTTTCTCTGCGTGCCTGCATCTCTGTTTCAGACAAATGCTTGACAGAAGTTGGTTGAGGAGTTGGAAGAATGGGAGGTCATTGAGAACCCATATTTCGGAAGGGAACAAAAGTGGGTTTGGAGCGCTGTTGAGCTACAATCTTGTCTTCTTCCAACTTAGCCAACCCTAGGACTTCCATCATTGTGTTGGGACAAAACATTTTAACCTCTGATCGGATTTCATCCTTAAGACCACTGATAAAACAACTCCTATAGAATTCATCAGACAATCCTTCTGTGTGATTGGCTAGTTTCTCAAATTCTGTCTGATACTCTCTCACAGTGCCAATTTGACAAAGTTTAGTGAGTGCTCCAGTGAAGTCATCAAAATCACTAGGACCAAATCATTGCAAAAGGAGTTGGCAAAAATATGTCCATTTTGGCTCGTCATGATCCTTGATGTACCAATGGTACCATTGAAGGGCTTCCTGTTCCAAATGAAAGGATGCAAGTGGAACTTTTTGGACATCAAAAGTATTATGCAGACTGAAATATTGTTCTACATGATAGATCCATCCAGTCGGATCAGTACCATTGAAGCGAGGAAATTCAAGCTTCAGACCACGGAAATTGTTGGAAGAAGAGAACCCATTGGCTGTAGATTTGGATTCTTGCTGTCAGTTATTGTTCATGGTTGAATGTTGAATATGGAGGCTAAGAAATTTTTCATCCAGATCTTGGAGTTTGGTTTGGATGGCTACAAGTGCTTCCTCCATGGTTTTTGCTCGTGTGCGGGTGACAACCATAACCAAGATTTTTTTTTTCTTCCAGAAATGGATCTGCAACGGCGCGGAAGGGATCAGAACAATTAGATCTAAAACAATGCAGAAGGGATTGAAAATGGCTGGATTTGAAATGGATTTCAGAAGAGATCTGAAATGGCTGGATCTGGAATGGCTTGGAATGGATCTAAAACAGCGTGCAAGTGATCGACAACAGTTCAGATGAAAATAGATATGGACCCCAGGTATGTTCGGCTTCCTAACAGTTCAAGGGTTTCACTCGGCCACCAATGCTGTCTGACGGCTTTCATATTGGGGCAGTACCCCTCACTCCACAGCTCAGGTAAAATTTATAACCGCTTTGCCACAAATGACAGCTCTTGGTTTACCTCACGGGTGGGAACTAGTCAATCAGGTAGGGGCCGTTGCCCTTTTCACTGACAGGTCCTCTTAATGGGCCAGCTACTTTGGGGTTCATGTGGTACAAATCACAATGCATTTTAGGGCTTATGCCCAAGTAATTCCCACAGTTAAGCAGATAGGGATTATTCCCAGATCCAAACTTGCAACAGATGTGAAAAAAAATTGGTAAAAATTCCACCCAACGAGCCCAAGAAAGTGCTCTGATACCAGATGTGAATAATCTGCAATAATTAATTAATGAAAACACACGAAATAATAGAAATAACAGAACTCATAATCACTTATATATTGATCCCATGCCACTTCGAGGGGGCAACCTCCTTTAAGCAATCTCAATACAAATAACTTCACGGTACCTTCATTGGTCTCAACACAAACTTATATACTAAGTCTAGGCGCCAATACCATGGGTCAATACCATGTGTCAATACAAACCATGGGCCAATACAAAATATTGATCAACAATTACTACGGGACGACTTACAAAGCATATGCGTCCAACAACAATAATACAAACTATGGATCAACAAATACTAAGGGACGACTTACAAAGCATATGTGTCCAACAACAATATACTAACAAAGTAAATAGAAGGGTTGACATGGGTTCCTAACATACTTGTAGGGAGGTTAGGACATATTGGAGGAAGTATCTAAAGGGTACAGAGGGTTTAGTGCTAGGGTTTGGGTGAGGGTCAAGGTTAGAGTTATAGAAGGAGATGTTGATGAGGATCCTAGAGATGACAATGATGATGAAGATGGTGATGATGATGAAGATGGTGATGATGATCATGATAAAGAAGATGATGATGGAGATGTTGATGAGGAACCTAGAGATGACAATGATGATGAATATATTGATGATGATGATGATGATAGTGATGATGATGAAGACGTTGATGATGATGGTGATGGTGATGAAGATGACGATGATGATGGAGATGTTGATGAGGAACCTAGAGATGACAATGATGATGAAGATGTTGATGATATTGATGACGATGATGATGATGGTGATGATGATGAAGACATTGATGATGATGGTGATGGTGATGAAGATGATGATGATGAAGAAGATGATGATGATGGAGATGTTGATGAGGAACCTAGAGATGACAATTATGATGAAGATGTTGATGATGATGTTGATGATGATGAAGATGTTGATGATGATGATGATGGTGATGATGATGAAGATGCTGATGATGATGGTGACGGTGATGAAGATGATGATGATGAAGAAGAAGAAGATGATGATGACAAAGATGTTGATGATGAACCTAGAGATGACAATGATGATGAAGGGTTTTGCTCAGTAAATTTATCAAGCTTTTGAGTTTCATGATAGTGGCACCATTGTGGAGAGGGTGAAGAGGTAGTGTTACTTGTAGGGAGGTTAGGACATATTGGAGGAAGTATCTAAAAGGTACAGAGGGTTTAGTGCTAGGGTTTGGGTGAGGGTCAGGGTTAGAGTTATAGAAGGAAATTGAATTAGGTCATTTCTCTAATGTACATTTTATATTAATGGTATGGCTTGGTCTAAGGTGGTGCTATCAAATAGCTATTTCATTATGAAATATTTAACAAGACATGAATTAAATTTAAGATAAGTGTGTTGTTAAATATAGTGATCATTGAGCACGGGGAACCAAGTCTAGCCATATGTGTATTGTTAAATATACTTTTGTTGGGTGAAGCCAATAACCAACATAATCAACATAATATAATAGTTTTTTGGGTTGGGGATATACCTCAAGGTACCCAAAGCATGAAAAACATTTGGGTGGGCACAAAACCAAGAGAACAAAAAATGTTGAAGAGGACATGTGGGGTGGGAAGTCGACCTCCAAAAACTCAAGCATTGACATGATTGAGGTAGGTCTAAAGAAAATTCCCTCATACCAAATGAGAGAAGTGGTAGGTAGGTCTCTAGATCTCTAAAGCAGCTTCTCTCATACCAAATGAGTTAGGTCCAAAGCAACTTCTTTTGTGGAGTGGTGTTGCATTTTGAAGTTCCCTTGGTCATTGTGTTCTAGTTGCATTGTTGGTTTTGGCTATTTGTTCCCAATGTTAGGGAGTTTTTCTTTTTTTTTCTTTAACTTGTGTGTAGACCTCTAGGCATTCATCTAAAACTTTCCCAATCTATCACTCCAAGTTCATTCTACCTTCATTAATGAGTTTTGACCTCAAATTTAAATCTTCTTCTATGGTCATGTATTATTTATATCGTGGAATTTATTTCTATCCAATGTATTTGACTCTAAGAACCTCTCACGAGTCATTATAAAAAATCATTCCCTAGCATGTGCAATAGTTAGTTGATTCCTTCTTGCATAATTTCTCATGTAATTTTCCAATTTCCTTTCCCACCACTAAATAGTCTCCTTCTCACACAACATATATGCATGTATGCATCCATTATACAATATGTGTCGTAATTAGTATTACCGATATGTGTCATTATCCAAGATATATCTACATATTCATACACATAAATGGAGAGTGAGAAAGGGGAGAATGTAACTTTAGAGCCATCAATAATTAGCCTTTTATTAATCCCTAACAAATATTTATTTTTACAATGATAGGATGATGCATCTTTATGCTCTTTACATAGAGGGGAGGTAAATACAACTATTGTAACTATCTTTATCAGTCAGTCAACCAACATGACTACTTAGTTGAATCTTACATGTATACCTCTAGTCAACTCTTTATCCTAGTTGACTAGTTGAATAAAGCTCCTACAACAATGCCAATAGAGGATTTGCAACACAAGGGATGGGTCTCTAGACATCGAGCATGGTGATTAAAAAATATAAAGTTTATTAGGACCTAAATGAATATTTGCATGCTCATGAGCCATGAACAAGTCCTTGAATCACTACACAAGCTCTCTAGACAAGATACATGGCCTTTGCTTTGGATATGGATTCTGTAAAATTAGTCACAGCAGATCTAATGAACAAGTAAATCAATCACAATAGATGAAACTCAGAAAAATGGTGTAAAACTGTGCAAAGCATGCATCAGTGCTCAATATCCCAATGAGGGTGAATAATTACAATACAATACAATAACAATAACTGAGCAATTTGAATTGACTAAGGAGGTCATTCGAATTACTGAATGGTGTAGCTTGGCTCCAACTAAGAGTCCTCATCATCAATCGGTGGTGGTCATCAATTCACAAGAACCAGTCATCCAGTTGTCAATATGAGTCTAATTGTGTATAACAAGTGTAACTAAAGTGTGTAGCACTGATTAATGGAAGGAGGCTCAGTGGAGGGCGCATGGGAGGCTTAACTGAAGTCAAAACAAGTCATATAGTCAATCAGGAGGTCCAACGGAGTGAAACAGTCAGTCAGGAGTGAAACTAGCCTCAAATCAAGGAGAATCAGAGCTAACTGAGTGTAACTGAAGTGGAACTGAAGTGGTAGGTGAAGAAGTGCGCCCTTCTCTGGCAGTAGGTGAGAAGTGGGCGCCTTCCTGACTAGGAGGGCTGAAACTCTATTGTAAGAAGCTCCCGAGTGCTAGAATGAAGTGGCTAAGGTGTTGGAGGCATCAACCTGGTGACTAGGATGCATGCAAACCCTAATTGCATGCAAGGTCCTGAAAATGATGATGTGGATATCTGAACAGATTCCATTTGGAGGTTTTGTGCACTAAGGATGGGTCTTTATGTATTGACAATGATAAGGTGAAGACATATGAGGCCTCAAATAAAATATAAATGTTTTAAGGATATTATCCATCAATATTCCCTCAACCCCAAGACATGCCCTTTAAAAGAATTTTTTATCTTTGAGTGTGATATGGGTGCCAACATGAGTTTTTGACTACTAAGGATGGATCTTGGCATCTTGACCATGGTTGAGGTGATGACAATGAGGTTCATATGAATCCAATGAATCTTCCATGGATCATGGGGTAAAATGATGTCTTGAACCATTGAGTTGACTATGTTCAATATGTGTCTTAACATTAAAAAAATCCAAGATACTTAAATTACAAAGAGTGATTATCAATATTACCAAAACATTGAAGACATTATCAACACTAAGGGTCTATGCCAACTTGTGCGAGTAGTAGTTCAACACATTAACCATGCTTTCATTAAAGGCACATACTAACACACAAAGAATGATCCATATGTAACTACATTAGCAATTCTCTTTTATTGCTCAATCCAATTGCACCCATGCACACCCCTCATGTTTGAACTAACTCAAGTGATATGGTTAACCCTTCCATCCAAGCACACATATGAAATTCTCATATATCTAGGTTAATTTGATATAATATGTGATGCAATGCTTGTTAGAATTGACTATTATAACCATTACAAGGTTAAGGATGGAAGAAGTCATCGTCTCCTATTTATTTTTTTGTAGCCCTAAAGTCACAACACTTTGTAATGTAAATATCACTCCTTAGTTTGCTTGGTTAGGTATGTTGTTGTTGAAAGGAAAAGATGCAAGACCCATTCAAATACAAGGGACTCATATTGATGTCACTTGGTGTCTAGAAATAACATCTATATGTATGTGAAAACTTTTCCATAAGATTGTTATTGAAGACAAAATCATGTATGCAAAAATGTAATCAAAGACAAAGTCATATAGACAAGTGCATATCCATCTATTAATATGCAAAAATGATCCAATCATGTACACTTCTTAGAAAAATGGAACATCGTTTCCAACGTCTATATAATGGCAATTTGTGCCATGTACAAAATATGGCAACTCGTTCCCTATACAAAATATGGCCCATGGTGCCCTATACAAAATATGGAAACTTGTGCCCAAAATGCCACATCGTGGCTAGTGTACATAGGAGGGTCACTCAATCCTCCTATCCACCCTCGGAGCTCCCAGGTGCATCTCCAAAATTGATCTTCCTCTTCTTCATGCTAGAGGAAGCTGGGTCCTTCGGGCGTCTTGGACCACGTCCCTCTGAGCCCTGAAACGACAACAATAATATGTCAACTTTTCTTGGCAATTATACAAGTATAAAAAATAATTTAAAAATAAAATTAGTTCTCAAATATTAGATAACTCACCTCATGCGAGACTGTAAGTCGTGAGGGGGTCTCCCTCCTCCGTGCTCCTAGTCTCTCAGCAATGCCACCCTGCAACATTTAGAACAATCAGATAAATAATGAAATTAGATGCATATATTAATTTTCATTAAAATTGAACGATATTTTCATAAACTAGTCAATATCACCGTGAACACAACCGGTTGGTCTTTAGGACTGGCGGATGGAGCATTCGGCTAGACAGCCTACTCCGATGCTAGGGTTGACGATATAGGGGAGGATGTAGCCACATCGATGGTGGTTACACCACTGGGGGTAAAAATGGAAGAAGGGGGGGTGGTAGAAGGAGGCATGGACTGGGGTGGGCGAAGTGGAGATGCATGTCTAGGGCGATAAACCCCAGCTGGCTGTAGTATGGATCAGGGAACCTTGGAAACGGAAGCGAGTGTGGTGGGGGAATGTGGGGTGGGGGGGGCGAGGTCTATGTTGCAGTAGAGGGATGGGTGACTATGGATGGGTGGTGTGTCGTGGTCGGATGGGGGAGGGTGGGAACATGGCAAATTGATATGGAGGTGGTGGAAAGGTTGGGATGGGGTGATGGGATGCAGGATATGAAATGGAAGGGGGAGCTGGATGGAACTTTTGTTGATGTATATGTAACTTTGGAATGTATTTCATATATGTATATTGTACTCCTATAGAGATGGTATTATTCCTCTATACGGGAGTGTTTGTATTCCTATAGAGATGTTATTATTCCTCTATACGGAAGTGTCGTCATTTAGATTGTAAGTGTCGTAACTTATACTTGATGGGTTATTAGACCACCTTGTTGGGGTCGGCCCTGTATAAGTCATGTGGGTCGAAGGGTTATTAGACCACCCTATTGGGGGTCAGCCATGTGGGTCAAAGGGTTATTAGACCACCCTATTGGGTGTCAGCCCAGTCAGCATTATGTTATTTGGCTAAGTTACGGCCGACCTAGTAAAGGTTATTAGGCAAGTCAAGTCAAGTATAAATAGAGTGCGGGAGGCATTCTATTTGATCATTCTATTCTCTCTCACATTCTTGGGAGAGTGGCGCACTTGTGGAGGAGGAGGAGCTGCTGCTAGGAGATGTCTATCTCTTATGCTTGGGTTGTATCATTTCTCTATCTATCTATGATGAATTTATTGGGGTTTTTCACCTTTATGGTTTTCCCCAAGTAAACTCTATGTCTCTTGTGTGCTTGCATTATTGTGTCCATGATTGATATGCTGTAGATATGTTGTACATGTTGTTCTCTCAGTTAAGATCCTAGATTAGATTGAAGTAAATTCTAAAAAATTAACAAGGTATCAGAGCTAGCCTAAAAGAAGGCATGGTATGGCATGAATGACACTTGTTGCACTTACGATGCTAGGGCTTGATATAGCAAAAACAAGTCATCGTAGAAATTTAGCTATAAATACATTTCGGCGAGGTTTCAGGGTTTGAAAAATCATACAAGGCAAAGCTAAGGTCCCCATGTACCTTGTGTCCAAAGGACAACCTATAATTCGTTGTACTTTGTGATTTATGATCTGTACAATATAGGGTTTCTACCTCTTCCAGATCTCAGTCATAAACAGGTGACCTTGGAAAAAAGGTCATAACTTGAGCTAGGAATATCCAAATGAAATTTCGTAAAACGTGATAGGTAGTGCACATACTGTAATTTCTTAGGTAACTTTTTCATAGGCCGAAATGGAACCAGTGACATGTGGCACACCGTACAAGTTCTCTCTCCAGTTTTTTTCCCATAAATAGGTCACATTGCGACACTTGGCATAACTCTCTCTCAGAGAATCCATTTGAGATAAGATATATGGGGTTGGAAAGATGATAGGTCAGGCTATCACAAAAAAAAAATTTCAAACCTTGTGGATCGAAAAGTTTAGAGTTACACCAGAAACAATCAAGTACATATCTATGTCAAAACTGAATTATTTTTTAGCACCTTCATTCATGGCTTCCAGAATTTAGGGTTTTGGAGAAAGTTGGAATTTTTGTAATCGGAGACTACGACTGAATGCCACTCATCAAAATCAAAATTTAGAGACCAAGATCAGAATTTTTGGTTGGGCAGAAGGCCGGGCTTGATCAGACCCTAGTTCGAGACTTTGATCGGAAAAGTGGAAAATTAGGGCTTCTGGAAAAATGGAAATTTTTGAAATCTGTGACCACGGCTGGAAGCTCCTCAGAAAAATAGAAGCTTAGAGATTTGGATCGAACCTTTTGATTGGGAATAAGGGTGGTCTTTATCAAACCCTAGTTCGAGGTCATGTCTAGTGAATCCGGAAGTTTCAAAGGCAAATTTGAGGGGTGAAACTTTGCAGTTTTCAAATGATGAGTATACCAGCTTGATCAGCTCATCAAGGCGCATATTTCTATCCTTTCGGAAGTTTGAAATTCAAATTTTGAATTTTTAAAGTTTCTCTGACAAACCCTAATCCAGCTCCAGATCCAGTTCCTGCAAATCAAGTGGATTGGGTTAATCTTAAAAGAGAATGGATTGGTCACCTGCATAAGTGAAGAAGTTCCTGTTTCAGAGGGAGATGAGGCTAAGGCCTTACATAAGAATATTTCAAGAAATCTCGACAGGTATGACTCATCCAGGTATGTTTCGAGATTTGTTCATGATTAAGTTTATGGTATGTTTGTCTTC
The DNA here is from genome assembly GCA_027924585.1 of Larix kaempferi. Classification (NCBI taxonomy): domain Eukaryota; kingdom Viridiplantae; phylum Streptophyta; class Pinopsida; order Pinales; family Pinaceae; genus Larix; species Larix kaempferi. The sequence goes on from BSBM01001719.1 coordinate 50,248,342, forward strand.
ATGTTATTACGGTTAGTACAATCTTTATTAAATTTAGACTTGTCGTATCACCTTAATAAAATTATGAATGCATGATAGAAGATATTCATTGATTAGGGTGTTGACACTTATGATTGTAGTAATACATTATTGTGTTGTATGAGGTTTATGTTGTTCGCTAACATGAAAGGTACACCAAGAAAGACAAATCATGTTCTAGTTCAAGAACATATGATCATGATGACATGAGGACAAAGATTAATCCATTGTCATGAATCACTTAGAATATCTATTTGCGAGGTATGTATAACTTGGTTCTATAATGGCTAACCTATGAGATATGAAGGTTACTAGCACAAGTCATTGAAGAGAACAAGAAGACATGATGTGGGTATGTTAGACATAACTAGCTAACATATCAATCCAGGTATGTTTTCCCTATATCAAGTTAGAATCTTACCTTGTGTTAGGATCCCTTATATAAGTATACTTGGTATGATTGGTTATGTTTATTCATAAAGTTAGAAATGTAAGTAATCAAGGGTTTATGCATTTTATGTCTCTTATCTTGATTGATGATTTAACTAACCAGAAGAGTCCTATCATCAAATAAGAATATGCATGAGTAAAAGAGGAATTCCCTGAAACCTTGAATACTAATGTTTATTGTCTGTGTTTGAAATGATCATGACTATACATGTTTAAAATTATTGTGTTTTGATAGTATTAATATTATACTAATGAATGTGTGATTATGTATGAATCCTCAAGAATAACAAAATGATGATACTAATAAGCATGCATAGCGATGGATATAAGTTTAAGGACAGGTAATCCAGGAAGCAAAGATCAAGAGGGAGCACACTCTAGTTGTTCCTGCAAGGAAGCAAAGATCAAGAGGGAACACACTCCAGTTGTTCCTGCAAGGGAGAAAATATCAAGAGGGAGCACACTCCAGTTGTTCCTATAAGGAAGCACAGATCAAGAGGGAGCACACTCCAGTTGTTCCTACAAGGAAGCAAATATCAAGAAGGAGCACACTTCAGTAGTTTCTGCAAGGATGGAGATATTCATAGGGAGTTGACCACTTCTCACAATCCACACCAGAATGGAGTTGCAGAAAAGAAGTAAAGACTGAGGGGGAGTCAACCCAACAAAAAAACAAAGATAAGTATTTGAATTATCATTCCTTGCATATTTTATTGTTAAATAATACTGTTCAATAATGTATATACTCATGTTCCTAGAATTAGGTTATGTATTATGTATTGATGAACAATATACTACTAATATACATGGGTAAGTGGCCTATGGAACTGTACAACATTCCATTGCTACTTATCTAGAATGAAACCTCTTTGCTGACATGTTGGGAGTTGTGCACACTCTTAACAATGTTCTGGTAGAGATAGGAAGGCATCTAGAAAGTTATGGGATATGGATAAATGTTGTATTGAAGCATTGGCTAAGATAATTGCATGACTGTATGACATATTTCTTTATGTGTAAGAATTTGTTCTGAAAACTATGAGATGTTTTCTAATCATGCAATTTAACTTGTTATGTAGGAAAGATCGTATACCATCAACTACAAAAGAAGGACTACAACATTTGTTCAGCAACAAAGTTATCTATTGAAAATATTAAAGATATTGAAGTTCCCAAGATCTGGGAAGAATGCCATGATCGAGGAGTACCAGTCGATCATGAAGATGTTTGGGATGTAGTCCCAAGACATGAAGGGGAGTCTGTAGTGACTTCCAAGAGGATCTACAAGATCAAGCATGCTGCAGGTGGTAGCATAGAGACTTTTTCTCCTGTAGCCAGATACACTTCCATTAGATCCATACTTGCTCTAGCTATAGTGATGAAATGGAAGATACACCAGATGGATTTCAAGACAGCTTTCTTGAATGGTGTAGTTTAAGAAGAAGTGTATGTGGATCAGACACTTAGTTCTGAGACACATGACGGGAACTCATATATGTGCAGAACTTGGTATGGTAGGATAAATAGCTTTCTATCCAGTTTGGGCTTTACCAAGAGTAAAGCGGATTCCAACCTTTATTGCAAGTTTGAGGAAGGAAATCCTGTGATACTCTTATTGTATGTGGATGACCTGTTTGTAATAGGAGAGGATAGATTGATTGCCGACACACAGCGAAAGCTTGCTACCAAGTTCGAGATAAAGGACTTGGGGATGATGCACTACTTTCTAGGAATGGAGGTGTGGCAGAGTGCAGATGGAATCTTCCTTGGACAAGGGAAGTATGCAGTAGAGATTTTGAAGAAGTTCGGGATAATGGACTGCAAGGCCATGGCCACACCTATGGCATCGAACCTGAAGCTTATGTGTGATGCTTCATCTGAGCCGGTTGATGTCTCTATGTATTGTTAGATGATTGGGTCCTTGATGTACCTGACGAACAAGAGGCCAGATATTTGCTTTGCGATGAACACATTGAGCCAGTTCTTGATGTTGATGTATATGTAACTTCGGAATGTATTTCATCAGTGTATTATATATATATTTATTGTACCCTTATAAGAGATGTGTTATTCCTCTATAAGGAAGTGTCGTCATGTGGATTGACAAGTGTCGCAAGTGTGTGTACTTGCCGATGGGTTATTAGACCACCTTATGGGGTCGGCCCTATTTAATATATAATATAATGTGGATGTACTCAAGTAGACAAGTCGGCCCCAGTAGGTCACTGGGCAAAAAGGTGAGTATAAATAGAGATAGGAGATCTCTATTTTACTCACTCGGAAAAGTATCTATCTCTCTCTCTGAAAAGTGGCGCACTAGTGAGGAGGAGGAGGATCATCTGCTAGGAGACTATCTCTGTATTATTTGGTTGTATTTTGGTTGAGCCATTGCTCTCTCTATCTCTGAGGAAGTTGTGGGGTTTTTCACCTTAGGGTTTTCCCCACGGAAACTCTGTGTCTCTTGTCTCTATGCTTTTGATTCTTGTGATGCTTGTGATGCTTGTCATATTATGATTGTCATGCATTGATATACTGTAGATGTTATTCTCTCAGCAAAGATCCTATAGTATTGTGATTTAATACTAAAAATTTAACATGGTATCAGAGCTTAACTGAGAAGAAGACATTTTGCAGTGACGGAAGCTTGTATTCCTTGTTTATTGGGTTTCTCTCCACAGATTTTTGAAATTCAGTATAGTAGATTGGATCTACTCATCAAGGCGCATCTTTCTGTCCAATCAGATTTCAGTTCCGAGCATTTTCAGTTTTGGCCCTAAAAATTAGGGTTTCCACAAAAATAGGAATTTCTGGAAACTGAAGGTACAGCTGGAAGCTCCTTGCAAAAATCGAAGTTTTAAGCTTTGGATCGAGATTTTTGTCTGGGTAGATCTCCGGGAAACTCAAACCCTAATTCAGGGCTCTCCCTAGTGAACCCGGGAGGACAAAAAGGCAATTCTGAAGGGCAAGACTTTGCTGATCTCAAATTCTGAATGTACTAGGATGATCAGCTCTCCAAGGCGCATCTTTCTATCCTTTCGGAATTTTGAAATTCACATTTTGAATTTTTAGGGTTTCTCTGACAAACCCTAATCCGGGACCAGATCCAGTTTTCAGCACTTCAAGTGGTAAGTTCTAAATCTTTTCTATTTCCATTTGAAGTACTCTTAAAGATGTCTCTTCACACCAAGCTTGAGGATAAGCTTGAAGGGGCTGATAACTTCCGAGCCTGGAAGTATAGGATTGGGCTAATCCTGGAAGAAAATGAGTTGGACTCATATGTGAAAGAAGACATCCCTATCCCAGAGGATGAAGAGGCCAAGGTATTGCACAAGAAGAACTTGGTCAAGGCAAAGAGAATCATTGCTGATTCTATCAAAGATCATCTCATTCCCCATGTGTCTTCTCTCAAGACACCCAAAGAGATGTTTGAATCTTTGACCAAGCTATTTGAAGGAAAGAACATAAATCGGAAGATGACCCTGCGGAACCAATTGAAAGCAGTGAAGTTTCAGAATGGAGAAACCATTCAATCTTACTTTTCAAGGGTCTCTCAGATCAAGGAACAATTAGAAGCAGTAGATGAAATGGTGGAGAATGGTGAGGTGGTGATGACCACTCTAAATGGCCTACCTAGGTCATGGGATTCCTTTATTCAAGGAATTTGTGCAAGGAAGAAGTTGATCTCTTTCAGTAGGCTTCGAGAAGAATGTTCTCAAGAAGAAGCTAGACTTATAGCTCGTGAGGAAAAGATGGGAGGTGAAGATCAAGCTCTTGCAGCTCACACCAAAAGAAGTAAATCCAAGAAGGAATCATCTCATAATAGAAGATTCTCTCACCATCATCATTATCATAAAGATAAGAAAGATCTCAGATGCTTCACTTGCAATGAGAAGGGACATTTTGCTTCAGATTGTCCCAAGAAGAAGAAAGACAACAACAACAACTTCAGTAAGAAGAAGAAGGGCAACAAAAGAAGATTTCATGCTCATGCTACCGAAGATGATGAACCCCCAAAGAAGAAGGCTAAGGCAGAAAGCAGTAGTGATGATGACTCATCAAGTGAAGAAGAGTATGTTTTAATCTCTACACTCACTGGTACCATCTCCCATGGTTGTAATGATTGGTTGATTGATAGTGGGGCTTCCAAACACATGACTGGGTTCAAGGAATCTTTTATGAACCTTTCTGAACATGAATCACCCCATAAGGTGAAACTTGGGGATGATTATCAATATCCAATCAAAGGAAGTGGTGAAGCTTCTTACAACCTAGATTCTGGAAAATCTCTCAAGATGAAGGAAGTCCTCTATGTACCTGGACTCAAGAAGAACTTACTCTCCATCTCTGCTTTAGATGCAAAAGGTATGAGGGTTGCATTTGTTGATGGCCAAGTACTAATGTGGCCAAAGGGAAAGACCATGGATGATGCAGTAGTGATTGGATAGCAAGAGGGAGGCTTGTATAAACTAAAGGGTCAACCTGAACATGCCATGATACATGAATCCATGGAGCCAAGTGAACTTTGGCATAGGAGACTTGCTCACATGCACTATAGAGCACTTCCAATTGCAAGCAAGGCTGTAGAAGGTCTTCCTGAAATCAAGACCAAACATGAAGGTGTTTGCAAAGGATGTGCAAAAGGTAAGAACATTAAGAAGGCTTTCCCAAGCAGTGAAAGCAAGGAAAAAGACATCCTGGAAATCATCCACTCAGATGTATGTGGCCCCATGTCATCCAGTTCCCTAAGTGGGTATGTTTACTATGTGTCATTTATTGATGACTTCTCCAGGAAGACTTGGGTATACTTCTTGAAGGGCAAAGATGAGGTGCTTGATAAATTCAAGGAATTCAAAAACTTGATGGAGAATCAAACTGACAAGAAAATCAAGACATTCAGATCTGACAATGGTGGAGAATTCACCTCAAATGACTTCAAGAAGCTTTGCAGTGATTCAGGGATTAAGAGGGAGTTGACTGCTCCTTATAATCCTCAACAGAATGGAGTTGCAGAAAGGAAAAACAGAACTATCATGGAAGCAGCAAGGGCAATGTTGCATGACCAGGATCTTCCTATGCATCTATGGGCAGAAGCAGCTAGAACAGCTGTATATGTGCAGAACAGAACACCCCACAAGATATTGGACAACAAGACACCAGAAGAAGTCTTTTCTGGTAAGAAACCTGAAGTCGGCCATCTCAGAATATTTGGTTGTCCAGTATACACTCATGTCCCAAAGGAGAAGAGGACTAAACTAGATCCTTCAGGAAAGAAGGGTATCTTTGTGGGTTATAGTGAAAGCTCGAAGGCTTACAGAATATATTTTCCACGGTTCAAGAAGATTGATGTCAGCAGGGATGTAACATTTGATAAGAATTCAGCATTCATCAAATCAAGAAAGGCACCTACCGAAGTTTATGAAGAACCTAAGGAAACAAGATTTCAGGACACTACCATGACTGAAGCAGTTCTAGAAACTGCTCGTGAGTTTGAAGATCCACAAGAACCTGTAGATCCACCCCGTGAGGATAACTCTCACAAGAGGAAACCTGTATGGGCTAGAGAGCTCATTCATGATGCAGAAAGATTTGGCATTCCAGAAGAAGAACACAGAGCAAAGAAGAGAACCAGATCACACACCAGTTATGTTGCTTTACTCTGTGACATCATGAACAAAGAGCCTTCCAGTTATGAAGAGGCAGCAGAAAAGAAAGAATGGAAGGATGCTATGGTTGAGGAATACCAATCAATTATGAAGAATGATGTTTGGGATGTTGTCCCAAGACCTAAAGGGAAGTCTGTTGTGACTTCCAAGTGGATCTACAAAATCAAGCATGCTGCAGATGGCAGTGTGGAAAAATATAAAGCAAGATTTGTAGCTCGTGGTTTCTCTCAGAAGGAAGGAATAGACTATGAAGAAACCTTTGCACCTGTAGCCAGATATACTTCCATCAGAACAGTACTTGCCCTGGCTGCAGCAATGAAATGGAAGATACACCAGATGGATGTCAAGACTGCTTTCCTGAATGGTATAGTAGAAGAGGAAGTATATGTGGAACAGCCACTCGGCTTTGAAATACATGACAGGGAATCTTATGTATGCAGATTGAAGAAAGCCTTGTATGGCTTGAAGCAAGCTCCCAGAACCTGGTATGGTAGGATGGACAGTTTCCTATCTAGTTTGGGCTTTACCAAGAGTAAAGCGGATTCCAACCTTTACTACAAGGTTGAGGAAGGGAATCCTGTGATTCTACTACTATATGTGGATGACCTATTTGTGACAGGAGATGACAGAATGATTGCAGATACCAAGAGGAAGCTTGCAGCTGAATTCGATATGAAAGATTTGGGAATGATGCACTATTTCCTAGGTATGGAGGTGTGGCAGAATGCAGGTGGGATCTTCCTTGGTCAAGGGAAGTACATAGTAGATATCCTGAAGAGATTTGGGATGATGGATTGCAAATCCATGGCCACACCTATGGCATCGAATTTGAAGCTTCTATGTGATGCTTCATCTGAGCCGATTGATGTCTCTATGTATCGTCAGATGATTGGGTCCTTGATGTACCTGACGAACACTAGACCAGACATTTGCTTTGCTGTGAACACATTGAGCCAGTTCCTGACGGATCCGAGGAGTGTTCACCTGGTTGCTGTAAAGCATGTTCTGAGGTACCTGAAGGGTACAGTGGATTATGGGCTCAGGTATGAGGCGAATCAAAAGTTTAACCTGCAGGGTTATGTTGATTCAGATTGGGCTGGCAGTGCTGCAGACAGGAAGAGCACATCTGGATGTTGCTTCAGTATGGGATCAGGTGTGATCTCTTGGTTTAGCAGGAAGCAGTCCTGTGTAGCACTAAGTACAGCTGAGGCAGAGTATATTGCAGCCTGTTCAGCTAGTTGTGAGGCAGTATGGCTACGGAAGCTACTGTCTGAGTTATTTGATCTCCCGTTGGAGGCTACTGGTATCTTCTGTGATAACCAGAGTTGTGTGAAGCTGTCCGAGAACCCAGTGTTTCATGACAGGTCGAAACACATAGAGATCAAATATCACTATATCAGGGATATGGTGCAGAGAGGAGCTGTGAAGCTCCTATATGTTGCGACGGACGAGCAGATTGCAGATGTGTTGACGAAGCCACTAGCCAGGGTGAAGTTCGAGTACTTCAGAGAGAGGCTTGGCGTTCTTCAGATCGAGGACACTTCGAGGAAGAAGTGATGGACACATTTGCTGAAGCCATTCCAAGCATGTTGGAAGGAGGATCCTTCACATGGCTGTGGTTGTAAGCGCTGGATGATGAGCATCAGGATGATGTTCTGGTTTCTGCTGGATATGATCAGTTGGATCATTTTTGTATGTATGTACGCATCATGTTGGATGCTGGATATGATCAGGTGGATCATTTTTGTATGCATGTACGCATCATGTTGGATGCTGGATATGATCAGTTGGATCATTTTTGTATGTATGTACGCATCATGTTGGATGCTGGATATGATCAGTTGGATCATTTTTGTATGTATGTATGCATCATGTAGATGCTGGATATGATTAGTTGGATCATGTGTATGTATTTTGTATATGCATCATGTTGGATGCTTGGACCATGTATCTGTATATGTATCAGGTGGGTACATTGTATGATCAGGTGGATCATGTATGGTGATATGTATCATGTATTTGTATTTGTATCAGGTGGATACATTGATGATCAGGAGGATCATGTATGATGATATGTATCAAGTAGATACTTGGTATGCATCAGGTAGATGCATTGATGATCAGGATGATCATAGATGACGAGCTTCAGGATGTTGCTCCAGATGACATGCAGCAGGATGTTGCAGTGATGATGATCAGGATGATCATGGATACATCAGGATGATGTATGGTGAGTATCATTTTGATACTCTGTGGCCGTGGATCAGGTTGTGCAGATAAGCATGTAATTTGTGCCCTGGGAGATTTGCAGATGGTCTTTCGAGGTTTTGCCTATGGCATGTAATTTGTGCCTTGGGACATCTGGCAAATGCTCTTTCGAGGTTTTGCTTGGGAGGACATATAATTTGTGCCCTGGGAGATCTGCAGATAGTCTTTCGAGGTTTTTCCTATGGCATGTAATTTGTGCCCTGGGATATCTGGCAGATGCTCTTTCGAGGTTTTGTCCTATGGCATATAATTTGTGCCCTGGGAGATCCGATAGGTTGAGCTGTGTGCTCGTAATCAGTCCTGGGATGCTCTTGCGAGGTTTTGCCATGACCACATGTAATTTGTGCCCTGGGAGATCCGATAGGTTGAGCTGTGTGCTCGTAATCAGTCCTGGGATGCTCTTCCGAGGTTTTGTGGTGACCACATGTAATTTGTGCCCTGGGAGATCCGATAGGTTGAGTCGTGTGCTCGTAATCAGTCCTGGGATTCTCTTTCGAGGTTTTGTGGTGAGGTCACATATAATTTGTGCCCTGGGAGATTTGCAGATGCTCTTTCGAGGTTTTTCCTATGGCATGTAATCTGTGCCCTGGGACATCTGGAAAATGCTCTTTCGAGGTTTTGTGACGCACGTAAAAGTCCTGAGGATTCCACAGTATGGCCAGTGATGATGAAGACCTGCAGGTGGTGGGCCTACATCCAGTATGAAAAAGGACTGGCTCTGTAGAACTTCCTATGACGAGTAGAGACAGATATTGGATGAGATAGCAGCAGCAGTGACGATGATGATGACGATGCATCGATGACGATGATCCAGAGAAGAAGACTTGTCTAGCAGATCTGTGTCGAGAAATACCTTCCTAGTTAAGAGGGAGTGTTGATGTATATGTAACTTCGGAATGTATTTCATCAGTGTATTATATATATATTTATTGTACCCTTATAAGAGATGTGTTATTCCTCTATAAGGAAGTGTCGTCATGTGGATTGACAAGTGTCGCAAGTGTGTGTACTTGCTGATGGGTTATTAGACCACCTTATGGGGTCGGCCCTATTTAATATATAATATAATGTGGATGTACTCAAGTAGACAAGTCGGCCCCAGTAGGTCACTGGGCAAAAAGGTGAGTATAAATAGAGATAGGAGATCTCTATTTTACTCACTCGGAAAAGTATCTATCTCTCTCTCTGAAAAGTGGCGCACTAGTGAGGAGGAGGAGGATCATCTGCTAGGAGACTATCTCTGTATTATTTGGTTGTATTTTGGTTGAGCCATTGCTCTCTCTATCTCTGAGAAAGTTGTGGGGTTTTTCACCTTAGGGTTTTCCCCACGGAAACTCTATGTCTCTTGTCTCTATGCTTTTGATTCTTGTGATGCTTGTGATGCTTGTCATATTATGATTGTCATGCATTGATATACTGTAGATGTTATTCTCTCAGCAAAGATCCTATAGTATTGTGATTTAATACTAAAAATTTAACACTTGACGGATCCAAGAGGTGTTCACTTGGTTATTGTAAATCATATTCTAAGATTGGGCAGGCAGTGCTGCAGATAAGAAGAGCACTCCTGGGTGTTGCTTCAATATGGGATCAGGTGTGATCTCTTGGTTTAGAAGGAAGCAGTCCTGCGTAGCACTGAGTACAGCTGAAGCAGAGTATGTTGCGACGGATGAGCAGGTTGCTGAAGTATTGACCAAGATGTTCGCAAGAGTGCAGTTTGAGTACTTTAGAGAGAGGCTTGGTGCACTTCAGATCGAGGCTCCTTCCAAAGGGAAGTGATGAGTCCGGAAGATGCAGATGCACATGAGTTTTTCTGACATGTTTGATGTGTTCTCCCATGGTCGTGATGTAATTGCTGAGCCATTCTCACATGGTGGTAGATGTGTTCTCCCATGGTGTAGATGTAAGGGATGCAGCCATTTTTCACTTGGTGGTAGATGTGTTCTCCCATGGTGAAAAAGTAAGGGCTAGAGCCTTCCCCGAATGGTGGTAGATGTGTTCTCCCATGGTGAAAAAGTAAGGGCTAGAGCCTTCCCCGAATGGTGGTAGATGTGTTCTCCCATGTAGGTGGTGTAAGTGCTAGATGATGTGCATCTGGGCTGTGCTTCATGGACGATGAGATGATCTGAAGAGGATGATGCTATGATGATCAGGATGATCATGGAGGATGAGCATCAGGACGATGCTCTAGTTACTGTTCTGTATATGTATATGCATCATGTTGGATGCTTGTTATGATCAGTTGGATCATTTATGTATGTATGCATCATGTTGGATGCTGGATATGATCAGTTGGATCATTTATGTATGTATGCATCATGTTGGATGTTGGATATGATTAGTTGGATCATTTGTATGTATTTGTATATGCATCATGTTGGATGCTTGGACCATGTATATGCATATGTATCAGGTGGATACATTATATGATCAGGTAGATCATGTATGTTGATATGTATCAGGTATATACATTGTGTGATCAGGCGGATCATGTATCTATGTATGTATCAGGTGGATACATTGTATGATCAGGTGGATCATGTATGATGATATGTATCAGGTAGATACTTGGTATGCATCAGGTAGATGCATTGTATTATCAGGATGATCATGGATAACGAGCTTCAGGATGTTGCTCCAGATGACATGCATCAGGATTATGCAATGATGATGATCAAGATGATCATGTGTACATCAGGATGATGTATGGTGAGTATCAAGATGATACTCTATGGCCGTGGAATAGGTTGTGCAGATGAGCATGTCTGGGATATCCTACAGGTCGGAGTTGTGTACCCGTAACAGCCTGGGATGCTCTTTTGAGACATCGCTCTGGGAGGACATGTAATTTGTGCCCTAGGAGATCCTATAGGTTGGAGTTGTGTACCCGTAACATCCTGGGATGCTCTTTCGAGGTTTTGTCCTATGGCATATAATAGCACCCTGGGAGATCCTTTAGGTCGAATTTGTGTACCTGTAACATCCTGGGATGCTCTTTCGAGGTTTTGCCATGACCACATGTAATTTTTGCCCCGGGAGATCCTACAGGTCGGAGTTGTGTACCCGTAACATCTTGGGATGCTCTTGCGAGGTTTTGTGGTGACCACATGTAATTTGTGCCCTGGGAGATCCTACAGGTCAGATTTGTGTACCCGTAACATCCTGGGATGCTCTTGCGAGTTTTTGTGGTGGAGGTCACATGTAATAAGTCCTGGAGATTTGGACAAGATGAAAAAGGCCTCAGATGCTCTTTAGGGTTCTTGCTAGTCAAGAGACTCTTTTAAGGTTTTGTGACAGTCACATGTAATTTTTTCCCTGGGAGATCCGACGAGTCAGATTTGTGTACCCATAACTTCTGGGATGATCTTTCGAGGTTTTGTGACGCACGTAATAAGTCCTGAGAATTCCATAGTATGGCCAGTGATGATGAAGACTTGCAAGTGGTGGGCCTGCATCCAGTATGAAAAAGGACTGGCTCTATAGAACTTTCTATGACGAGTAGATTCAAAGATTGATTGAGATAGCAACAGTAGTGACGATGACGATTATCTAGTGACGATGATCCAGAGAAGAAGACTTGTGCTAGAAGACCTGTGTTGAGAAATACCTTCCTAGTTAAGAGGGAGTGTTGATGTATATGTAATTTTGGAATGTATTTCATATATGTATATTGTACTCCTATAGAGATGGTATTATTCCTCTATACGGGAGTGTTTGTATTCCTATAGAGATGTTATTATTCCTCTATACGAAAGTGTCGTCATTTATATTGTAAGTGTCGTAACTTATACTTGATGGGTTATTATACCACCTTGTTGGGGTCGGCCCTGTATAAGTCATGTGGTTCGAAGGGTTATTAGACCACCCTATTGGAGGTCAGCCATGTGGGTCAAAGGGTTATTAGACCACCCTATTGGGTGTCGGCCCAGTCATCATTATGTTATTTGGTTAAGTTAAGGCCGACCTAGTAAAGGTTATTAGGAAAGTCAAGTCAAGTATAAATAGAGTGCGAGAGGCACTCTATTTGATCATTCTATTCTCTCTCACACTCTTGGGAGAGTGGCACACTTGTGGAGGAGGAGGAGCTGCTGCTAGGAAATGTCTATCTCTTATGCTTGGGTTGTATCATTGCTCTATCTATCTATGAGGAAGTTATTGGGGTTTTTCACCTTTATGGTTTTCCCCAAGTAAACTCTGTGTCTCTTGTGTGCTTGCATTATTGTGTCCATGATTGATATGCTGTAGATATGTTGTACATGTTGTTCTCTCAGTTAAGATCCTAGATCATATTGAAGTAAATTTTGAAAAATTAACATCTGTGGTGTTGGATAGGAGGGGGGGGGCTGGATGGAAGGGGTGGGGAGGGATGCATGGAATGGGGCATGTATCCCAGGGGATACAACTGTTATATACGGTGGCCGAAAGGCTGGGGAGGGACGAATAACGACATTGCCAGGCCAAGGTGCTCGCACCTGCATACACATTTATAACGTCATAGTTTAATATAGAAACATATAAATATACAAAGACAAGTCATCATATTTGAAATTAAATTTATGCTTTAATACACATGATACCTGTGCACATGGAGATCTACTAATCCCAAGTGGTGATGGATGGTCGCTGGAGCCTGCGGATACCTGTGCGAACACTATAATTTTTAGACGGAAATTATAAAAACAATATTAACAATATTAAACACAATGCCAATGAGAATGACAACGATAGTACTTAAAAAACATGACTGCAATTAATTTATATTCAAGTTAGATGATATTGGTTTTATGGGATTTGGATATTATATAACGTTTTTATTGTATCGGTGCAGTCCATTTATTCATGACTTGGTAAAGAACATGGTTGTGGGGATTGTGTCCTTTGACCCACGATGGATTGGGCCCATGATAATTTGGCAAAGAAGGTTGACAATTTATGCTTCAACTGTTTGATGGCCAAAGTTGTCATTGATGACAACATGTTAAGGACAAAGGGGGAAGTGATGACATGGCAAAGAATTGACTAGACAAATGGTAAACATGACAAGCTTTGATGATTTGACAAGTGGAAAGCAAGCATGGCAAGTGTAGAAGACTTGACAAAGTAGAGACATGACAAAGGATTGATGACAAGGACTTGATAATGACATTGATGACAATATATTAATGACAAAGACATGGAAGAGTTAAGAACATGGAACATACACATTATGGAAAGCACAATGGAGATGGTGACATGGCTTGAGGGATGGAAAAGGTTGCAAGTATGAAAAACATGGCAAGCATGACAAGTGTTTATGACAAGCATGGAAGAAGGACATGGAAAGCTAAGGACAAGACAAATACAAGTGACAAGCAAGCAAGCTTGATGACTTGTCAAGCATGGTGTTTGATGACATGGAACATGACAAGGAGGACATGCTTGGTGATAAGAAGGATTGATAACTTGGTGACATGGAGGACGATGAATTGGAAAACAAGATTAGAGGACAAAGACAAGATGATGAGGTGGACAAGGAAGATGTGCGGGCATTTGGAAGGCCCTTTGTGGGCATTTCAAAGCACCATTGCAGGCATAATCAAAAGGACCCTGTGGGCATTCTTTGAAGCACCCACTACGGGCATTTGTGGTGTATTGCAGGCATATTGATAAGGTCCTGCGACAATTTACATGATACCATTGCATGCATAATCCAAGACCAATATAGGCATGTGTTGATGGCCCTTGCGGGAATCAAAGTGGAGCCCACTGCATGCATTTTTAAGATTGCATTGCGGGCATCTTAAGGGCATATGTGTGTATCACATTTAATATTCTAAAAGGATACAAGGTGACATGGCATGAAATTAAAATTAAATAAGGTGACATGGCATGGCCATAATTAAATAAATCATATTTGATTTATTTAATTATCTTAATGATACAAATATAAATAGAAGACAAGTTTCATAGAAGACAAGAGTATAAATAGAAGACAAGTTTCATTTTTAAGGAAGCAATGTGTGAATATTTTGGGAGATTGAGGAGAGCTTGATGAATATGGTTGTCTATTATTGTGATTGATGACAACATTAATGAGAAAGTTTAAGCTTAAAGAGCACATGGCATAAGGACATGGCAGCAAAGGTTGATTTGGTGGACAAAGTGATGGGCATTGGATCCATTGGCACACCTATTGAGCCAAGAGTCAAATGACCCATACTGTGGTCATTTGAAGATGATTTAGACAAGGAGAGTACATGGCAAAGATAGCTTGGATGACATGGTGACAAATGGCAAAGCATCAATAACACACATGGCATTGGTCAAGCACAAGAAAATCTAGCAAGCATTGGATGGTAGTTTGAGGATGAAGGACACTACGGGCATCACCAAAACCCCAACCGTGGGCTCATCATTGGTCAAGTAAGAATGACAGATTTTGGAAATTTCTCTCCCATTTCTATAATCATTAGAGGTCTAGGATGCCTAAAGTGAACATGAACAGATGTTTCTAGTTTTCTTAGGTTTTCTTGTTTTATAAGGTTTCATTTTTGTTTGGTTGGATTATATGAATTTATAGCTCTCAAATAATTTAGACAATATGATAAACACAACTGTAAAATACGATGATAATATGGTAATTACTCAGTGCTAATTAATTTGTAATTACTGAACACAAATTACTTGTAACAGGATCTAATTATTCAAAGTAAAGAAGTTACCTATGTGTATGGTGCCACAATCTCCTCTGTTATTGCCATGGCTTGGTCTAGGTTAAAGGAACCGATGTCCTCCCACCTGGAGGATGGAGACTCAACCATGAATAACTATACATTAAAAAAAATAAAGTCAACAATGTGTAATTCAAAGTTAAATATATTAAATAATATGATATCAAATAAAATACAACAAATACTTGAACATTAAATAAAACAATAGCTAACCTGCTCCATGTAGCTCTCTGTAGCATGCTACTGTGTAGGACCATGGCGAGAATGACCATAGTGAGAACAACGATGTGTCGTTGTTCCAGTATAACTAGAAGGCCCCGCCTGGGTTCCACCTGTACCTGGCATGTCCCGGCCACCACCCATAGACGGTGCAGTTGTGTATGTCTGATCGATGTCCTCCCGGATTTGTGAAGACATAGCCACAAATGTGGTATGTCTAAGCAAATGATGTGTGGCACATCTAACTAAGTCATCAATCTCATCTAGGCCGCTACCAAACCAGGGTGGCTGAGGAGGGGGTTTTGTCTCTCTCCTTGGTGCAGGAGGTCCTCTAAGTGGGTTGCGGCAGGCCTGAGGTCGATCTTGGGCAGAGCCAAGACCGACACCCTGACATGGTATCCTAGTTCAAACTCAACCCACAATTTCTGAAGGAAATACTGTGGGACCTCCAAATTGTTGCACGGGGGCCTATCAAACACCATAAACCATCTCTTTCTCTAATTATCTCTCCATGGATGGTAAATACACCTGTTAACACCCAAAAAGTGCTCACTAGCTCATTTCCTTATTCACATGACCCATTTGTCCACTTTTCCATCATTTGAGCCTCTAAAGCCACCAAAAGGTCACCAAAAGACCTTAATACACCCCTTTTTCCACTCAAAATGAATATTTTTCCTCAAAAAGCATAAAAAAACCCTCAAAAAGGGTCCAGAATTCCCAAAAATATTAAAAAGGGAATAAAAATATTAAAAATATTCAAAAAAGGAAAAAGGAGGGAAAAAGTACCTAAACCATGTTGGTCAATACCATTGGTTTCCTCAAAACCATAATGGTATTCCCCACCACCAAAAACTATAAAAAGGTGGTAGGGGCTCCTCACTTTCCATCCATCCATCATCTTATCCTCATGCTGCCAAAATCCCTCTTGAGCCTTGCCCACCTTTTTGAGCTTTACACAAACCAGGAAGCATTGGAGAAGGAGAGACCTCTTGGACATTGGGGCTGCTCACCCTTCGAGCTACTCAACAATCTTCACCACTTGGAGGTATCACCATTGCAAGCACTTGCTTGCCCCAATTCTTAATACAAAATCATTTTTTACATATTGTCAATTGTTTTGCTTTCGGTAATATTTCCATTGTTTGCTTATCTATTTCACATAGCTCCATGATTAATTTAGTTTAAAGTAGTTTGTTATTTACTTCTATTGAGATTGCTGCTACTAGTTAGCAGGTGCACCATTGCACAAAGCTTGGTTGCAAAACCAAGCCAACAACACCAGTCCATGCAAACCCGTCTCTTCCTCACATATGGAGGTTGTCTTGTTGAGGGAACTATGAATTTGCTGTACAACTAGGCTTTGGTGATGTTGAGGTCTTTTATCTGTTCTTTGGACATCCCAGTGGAGTAGTGTTCCCTCATTCGATCCTTGTATTGGCTCAAATTTGTGATCTCACTCTGTGCAATGTTGATGGATTCAATAATGTTTTGCAATGATGAAGCCAAGGAAACCCAAGAGGGTTCCTTGGTGCTCTTCAATTCATCGCTTAATACCCTTAATTAATTTAAATCTTGGTGTAATTGATCTTCGGGGTTTTCATTTGGTTCATTGTCCGTTCTAATGTTGTCTTCTGAAGGTCGGGTTTCATTGGTTTCATTTGATCGTTCAGGTGTGTTTGTCATCTTGTTAGTTGTAGATGGCCTGCAATGAAATTTTTTTGGTTTTTTAATGGATTGTAATTTTTTTTTAAATTAAAATTGAAATGGAAAACAAAAAAAAACCAAAAATAACAACAAATTCATGCTTTGTTGAGCACCTACTTGGAGACAACGTTGGCAAGGTGGTGGAGGTGTGAATTTGTGGCATTGAGGAGGCCTTCAGGTGCTCCATGACGTGTTCGAAGGGTGCTTGTTTGGCCTCCGTGCGCTCGCAAGTTTGTTGAAAATGACAAACTCGTGAGCTTTGTTTAAAAAAAAAAACAGGGACATGCACGCGTCATTAATGCGTGCACGCCATTTGTGCATACACGTTAATAATGTGTGCGTGTGCTTTTTGTCCACATGGGATCAACCACATGGACATTCGGCATTGCCGAAGCTGAGACGCATGTGCGCATCTAGAAGCGCGTGCGCATCGCTTTTTTTTTCTGCTCATGCGCTCCTATTGCGGCCTTTTTGGGTACCATCTTTGTGTGGTACCCCATATTATTTTACAACTAAGCATGGGTATGATCTCCTTGGGAAGAGAGTGTTCTGATCCTTGAGTTTTGGTTGCAGATAGCTTTCCTGATCCAATTTTGGTAAACCCTGCACAGGTCCACTGATCAAGATCCCAATATATTTATAATGTGTTTCAGGCATCAGATTCTCCTCTCACCTCATACATTAGGAAACATCTGTTATATAATTTTCAAATTCACTAATGCTAAAACAATGCACCCCTCTTGCACATCAAAATGTGAAACAATCCTTCAAAAAACTCATTTTTTACTTGCATACATGGGTTTTCAATTATCAACAAGTGTATACGCTAGTTACCCTTTAGCAACACATGAAAAAAATGAAAAAAAAAACATGTATGCTCACAGGTTTGTTTAGGGTGGTTGGGAGTTGTTGTTAGTCCACATGGACTTAGTTATACCTGACCCAACTACATAAACCACTTCTCTCAAATACAAAGCATGTCCTAAACTTGAAGGAGGGGACCAATACCATCATTGTAATTACATGCTGGAGTTGGAGGATTTTAATCAAAGTGACCTAGGATTTTATAGTGAGTTTTGCCTCATACTTCCCTTTGTGTTGGGTTTCTCTTCTTCCTTGAGTAAGTGGAGGTTTTGATTTCCTATAATCATCCTTTTTATTTGAAGACCAAGAAAGATAGCATATGAAGACCTATTAGTGGATCAAGCTTGTGATGGAGGTGTTGCACCAAGGACTCATGTGATCTTTTTCCTTTGTAGTTGTCTCTTTATTTACGTATAAGATCACTCTTCTTTCCCTCCCCCAAAATACTTATGTTCGTTATGTGATTGCAGTTTACATTTGGTGTTTTGAATGAATTGATTCTAACTTGAGTAAATCAATTAAATCAATTTGCATAGTTAATCACTAGTTCAATTTTGACTTTTCTTATTTATATTCAATAGCAAAAGTTTTTTGAGATAATTTGCTAGTTGTGTTATTTGCAGATACGAAATATCATCGGTTTGAGTGAAGGACAAGACTTGGAGTAAAAAGAACCTATGAAGTATACAACTGTCATGATCCGGGTAAGTCCACTTTTCTCCATCATTGAATTCAACGTTGATTGATTAAGTCAAAATTTAGAGGGATATCTTCATTTGATGTATTAGTATCCCTAACCCTAGTTACTAGGATAGTTTTTCCCGCAACAATTAGAATCATGCAAATACAATGTTTGGAATTGGGACGTTGCAACATTCATTCACCTATTCATCCATTTCCTCAGGATGCTTGTCTACATGAATGATGTAGAGGGAAGGACTTCACTTACATGGAAATTTATCTTAGTTCCAAAGGATTTGTTGGTAATATTTATGGTGCTACTGTCAAAAGAGTTATGGCCTACAATTGAGAATCCTTATAGTCTTCATAGTGAAATTCCCTTGCTAAGCTATGCTAGAGCATTGGAAGGGTATTGGGATAGCTTGAGGGATTGTTTGTAGAGAAGGGAATTTCATTCCCCGTGTTGTGTAGCAGGGTAATTTTTAGGGGTGAAATTTCTCCAATTGGCTATTTTTTGGGCTTTTTTTCATAAATAAATTTGTTATTTGGTCATTTTTAGTCTCTAATATCGCCTATATTTACATAAAATATGTTTTTTTTTATCATAATATTCACCAAAATTTATAGATTTCAATAGTAAGTTGTATGTTTCATATTTAATGTCCGCCTACCTATCTATATACATGTTTTTTTCAATCCAAAATATTCGCCTAGGATACTATACTTAAGTATAATATTAGAATCCTTAAAAAATACCTTGTTGGGCAGGATGAGGGGGGAAGTGTTAGTTGATTGGAATACATATAGAGGGGATTTTTGGAACCAATGAGTTTAAGGATTATGGTTTGAGCATGGGGACATAGAGCTATACCTTAGGGATTTTAATCTTGTGGAATGGTAGCCTTAAGGGTGGCCTATATCATAGAGAGATTAAGTGTGATCGAGAGCCTATGGATGGTAGGAACATCCTTTGTTTGTATCCAATTGGAAGATTATTTCCCCACAAAGATAAGTACTCTAAAATGTGTATGAAATGCCACGTGTTATATTTATATTCCATATTTATCTATTTTAGAATGTATGTAAATCTATGTGCATGGATTTAATTATAGTAACAATGAAAGAATTCATAATAGAACTACATAGATCGTTGTGATTGTAAATTTAAATAATTGGTTTGTTGTAGTGTTCCTCCATTATTAAATTTTACAGCTAGCCCAAAAAATTCTAATTGGGTATTAGAGATAAAAAATTATAGTGAAATCGAGGTATCTAGCAGCCTCTTGAGGCTATGGGGTATGTGATAATGTGAAATTAGAAATAGTAAATAGCATTTCACAACAAGATAAGTTAAAATGGCATGGTTATATTTCCTTAATTATCTTCTAACATTGCAACAACCTTTTGACATGAAAGCCAAGTCTAAATGCATGTGTATTTATGGGGAAGATGAATATTAAAAATTATACTATTTGAAATGGGTAAAGTACAAATTTAATGCTTATGCTCATTATCTAATTATGATAAAGTATAATAGATTCTTCACATACTTTTACATAGACGAATCAAAACTATTTGTTTCAATAAAATTTTCAAATGACATATAGTCCTCTTTATATTATAACTTATCCTTAATATACTTTTAAATATCACAAAATTAAATTATCCCCTTGAACTATCAAATCCACATATAATATTCTCCATGCTTTGAATACTAATGTACCATAACATAGTTAAAGCATGGTAATATCAAAATACATCCTTGCTTTCATGATATCAAACTTATCTATAGACTTAGGACTAACAAAATGCTATCACTAAAGAAACAAAGTACAATCCAATGCTCCATTAGATTGAGTTGGTTGTTGGACATTTGTTGGGTGTCAACCGGTCTTCATAGGTCCATGCACAAGAATGGGTCTTGTGAAGGGAATTCAACCTGCATTTTGCATCAATTAGATTTAATTTGCAAAAATATTTTGTAACTACATGAAATGTTGAATCGTCTACTAAAGTTTGTCATAAAAAACACAATTGAAATTAAGTTATTGAAATGAGTAGAGTTTAAAAAATATAACAATAGATGCCACACAGTACAATACAACTACTTATATATTGTTGGAATTGTTTAAAGTCAACAAACCAAGAATCTATACACAACACATTGTGGAATGGAATCAATTGAAAACTACTCAAAACTCTACATTGTATTGTATTACATTACCTTGAGGTTTTGGCCCTGTGAGTACTTGTGAGATTTATCAATTGAACCTCCACAGCATCAAGCGAAGAAGGTTGTTGAGAGGCACATGGCGGTAGAGGTGGATCAACAGGAAATGGAAATGGAGGAGTGGTAATCTCAATGGCTCCTTCCAACATTTGAATGATTTTGCTCATTGGGGGACGACGAGATGCACTGAATTGAATGCACCATAATCCAACTAAGCTTAATTTTTTCGCTATGCTTTTGTCTTTCTCCGTCATGTTTCCTTTTGTTAGATTCTCAAAATCGCCCTTCTCCACTTGTTTAAAAACCCACTCTGGATAGTAAAATTTGCTTGATGTACTCTCCATATTGTGAAAGTCAATGCTATTTTTTCCGCCGACCATCTCCATAACTAGTATTCCAAAGCTATAAACATCAGATCTATCAGTGACAGCGCCATACATTGCTGACCACATCTCTGGAGCAGCGTAACCTAGTGTTCCTCTATTAGCCACAGAGATGTGACTTTCCTCTTTGCCTGTTATCCTCGCTAAACCAAAATCTGCGAGTTTTGGCAAAAAATTGGCATCAAGTAGAACATTGGGAGGCTTTATATCACAATGTATGATGCGATTTCTGCACTCCCCATGTAGGTATGCAATACCGCGAGCTGTGCCAACTGCAATTGAATACAGTTGTTCCCAATCCAACCTGTCTTGGTCGTCCCCATGGATATACTTGTCCAGGGAACTGTTAATCATGTATTCATATATCAAAACTCTTTTGGATCCGTGAGAGCAGTAGCCTAAGAGGCGCACAAGGTTAATGTGACAGGTCGTCCCAACTGTTGCCACTTCAGCAATGAATTGTTGTTCTGTTTGCTTGGATTCATCCAAACCCTTGACAGCTATGAGACGTCCACTGGGAAGCTTTCCTGGTAAACGGTTCCAAAACCTCCTTTACCAACCTTGTCTGACAAATTGTTTGTATAAGCTATAATCTGATCATAAGAATATCTAGTGGAGACTTGTGAAGAATAATAATTTAAGAAATTCTCGACAGAGGGAGGTCTAGAGTCGGTGGGGTCCATAAACGCTCGAATGCTCTGCTCCTCCTCAGTGACAGCCCTATTACAACGACGACGGACCAATACGCAGGAAACCACTACTACGCTAAACAGAGCAAGTAGTGCCAAAAATATCGCTGGAAATAAAGTAAAAAATGTATTAGAATATAAAACATGAGCGAGAGTAACAATTGGATCGGTTTTAAAGATAAACATTGTACCTGCCATAACTCTTGCCGATTCAAAGCGACCATATGGTTTTCCTTCACGGAAACAATTACCAGAAACAGGTGAGTAAATAAAAGTAACTTAGATCAAGATAGCGAAAGACAATATCGTCAAGAAAAGGAGTTTTGAAGATACCATCCTGGCAATCGCTGTAGTGGAGGCCATTCCGACAAATGCAATAAGGACAAACATAATCGTAAGAAGAGTCCTCATTATAGTAGCATCTTCCTCCGCTCGCTTGACATGGCTGATAATTCGGATCGGACCATGTGATTTGAAATCCTTTTTGATGGAGTTGTTCAAAATTGTTATCAATGCTAATGTTGTAGTGTTCACTGGGAACGATTATATGATACGACGTGCAACCAGCTGGAATTTCCGCCAAGTAGTTTGAGTCAGGGCCGTAGAAGAAGCACTCGTTGCCGCTTTGTTCCCAAAGAAGCCTTGCGGCGTTTTCGTCGATTTGAGCACGTTTTTGTGTACAGTTAAGAATTCTTCCTTCCATATATCCGTTGGAGATTTTGAAGATTCCTCTATTGAACGACCAGTCGGATGACAGGTTCGAATTGAATATATAGTTTTGAGCGAGTCGAAGGGTTCGGGTAGAGTACGATGATGCTGTGATATCTTCAAGTACCTTCACATAAACATCATCGAAGAAATTC
The DNA here is from genome assembly GCA_027924585.1 of Larix kaempferi. Classification (NCBI taxonomy): domain Eukaryota; kingdom Viridiplantae; phylum Streptophyta; class Pinopsida; order Pinales; family Pinaceae; genus Larix; species Larix kaempferi. The sequence goes on from BSBM01001719.1 coordinate 50,271,087, forward strand.
ATTTGAATGTTGTGATTGTCTAAGCAGTGAGTAGATACAGGGCCACATTTTCCAAACGGATATTGGATGATGGAATTGCCACAAATGGAAGGAGCACAGTCTTTATAAGATGGATAATAATCACCATTGATGATTCTATCTTTATGGTTATCATGATGGACGAATATATCGATGAGGCCGGGGACAAAACCATATATGACAAGAAGCGACGTAATAGTAATCAAACCAAGAGGGAGGACGACTCCCCAGAATGAGGTTCTCATTTTCCAATGCCTAACATAACAGACACAGATATAATAAACAAAAAGAAAGGTATGTTTATTATGAAATGTGAAGAATTGCAAACAGAATATAAAGAGTGGTGTGAATAGAAGAAAGGAGAGGATCATGTCTAAGAAAATCTACGGGGAAGCGGAAAAAGGATGGAATTGACTTGACTCGACGCACAACCACGCACAACCACGCAGAAGCTTAAGACGGGTGGAGTAACTTCACTCGACGAACGATCACGCGGAAATGGAAGAAGAATAGAAAAGTGGATCGACGGAAGGATGGAAAAGCTGACAGATTGACTTGAGCAGAGGAAATGATGGACGAGTCATGGAAAATCAATGGATGGTGTTTGATTTGCAGAGAATTCACAAGTGATGGCAGACGATTTGGAAAATCAGTGGATGGTGTTTGATTTAGCTCAAAGTCAGGTCATGGAAGGGATATGCACCCCACAGCAGCATTAAATGCTTTGCTATGGGGCTGTTATAGAGGGCCACGAAGGACCACGAGGAAATGGAAGTTGCCGAGAATTTAAGAGTGATGGTCTTTGATTGAACCGACAATCAAATCTGATCCATAGTCGAAAGCTCAAAGTCAAGTCATGGAAGGTATGCAATGTAAATTCCACCATTACATCAATGGTAACCACAGTTTTTCCATCTTTTTTATGACTTTGTCACCAATTCGTGAACCAAGTCAATGGTCTACATTTTCATTAAATGACATTTTTTCTTATTATACCTGCCACAGACAAGTATCACTTCGTAGTCAATTGCAATTGACTTTTAATTATTTTGTTATTTGTAAAAATAAATTTTCTATAGTTTTATTATACGGATACCTGCTGTAAGCGATCACTTCGTAGTCAATTGCAATTGACTTGTTATTTATAAAAATAAATTTTCTATTGTTTTATATAGTTTTATAAATATACATTAAATTAATTATTTTTAAAAATAAAAATCAATTTTTAAATTTTTTAAATATAAATATTTAATTTGTCAAGTTAAATATTTAATTTTGTCACGTAGCTGTGAGGTGTGTATACGTAGTAGCCAGTGTGTACCGTAGCCAGTGAGTTTAAACGCTAGCCGTGTGAGTGAGTTCAGCAGCAGTAATTCAATGTAGCTCTTTTTGTTACCAACTGGTGTCAATGTTACCAACTATGGTGGGGGGTGGGGAAGAGTGATAGGTCGAGGCGGAGAGAGAGTGAGAGGTAGAGAGGGAGAAATATACTCTGGTTAATTTATTAGCTCATCGGGTTAACTCTTTGAGATTCATTTGTTACTTTGGTCCCACCCCGGAAAGAACGCTGTTTGAGCTCGCTTATTTGAGAAACAATTTTGGTGAGGTGGTTAATGGGCTTGGCACATTCTTTGTTTTTGCATTCTTTGTTTGGTTAGACAAATGAGCAGGCGTACACGTTTCATTTCTTTTCTTTTTCTTTTTTGTTTTGTTTTTCAGGGCAGGCATGGCATTTACTTAATGGGCAGGACTGGGCTGCTGATTTGATGTCTGATGCCCAGAGTTTATTTGTCTTTGGATGTCTGTTAAATCCTACAGCATGGCTGCTGCAATTGACTTTTTAATTATTTTGTTATTTGTAAAAATAATTTTTCTATTATTTTATATAGTTTTATAAATATTTATACATTGATTATTTTAAAAAATAAAAATCAATTTTTAAATTTTTTAAATATAAATATTTAATTTTTCATTGGTTCAAAATCTTGAATTGACTATTTTCCCTTGGTTTTACATCTAATTGTTAAAAAATAAAACAAAAAAACTTTTATTTGACAAGTGTCTCTTTAATTATCATAGCTGTACTACACCATTTGTAGTATCCCAAGGGTACTACAATCTAATCCCATCACCGTTCATCTCTTAACTTATCATTTATACAATAGGTTCATTCTAAATGGTTACCCTAGTCTAACTCGATACACTTTGGGTTTTCGAATAATGTGCCACAACTTACATTACATTAGAAGGTTGCCGTGTAATAACAATGATGGTTAATTATTGAGTGCAACGACTTTTAAGCAGTGAAAACATACCAAGATCTTAGGATGTTATTTGCGTTTTTATGGATTATTATTGCTTCGTACTTGAAGAATACGTGTGGATTGATGAGACCAAACTATTTGTGATTGGCTGCCTTGTAAATATAATTCCAATATAATCTATGCACCTTGTTTTGCCCCATGTTTTTTTTCGATGTATACGTGTTCTTTGTACATCCTTCCTGGGATTTATTAAGGCAAGTAATATGCACCCCGCAGCAGACTATTTAAGACTGCTGCAGGGCTCTGACAAACGGCAACTCTTCGTGCGTATCCTGTTCTCGACAAAAACTTTCTGGCTACCATGTTGGCATGTCCATCCTCCGGAGAGTGATATGATATCATGGATGCATATACCAAGAGCCCAAAACCCTGTCCATGCATATCATGCATGACATATCCCGTATTCATTGTTCTGACACTGTTTTCAAGAGGCAAATTTGAATTTTGAATTTCAAATGCCGCGCTCCATAACACCTCGCACCCATTCATCCCCTTCTCCGCCATGGCAGAAGCTGCCGCTGCAATAAAGGATCTCTCCGAAAAATCACGGTCGGCAGTTCGAATCCTGCAGAATGTTTAGCAGAGGAGCTCCTTGGGGCTTGCAAGTTTCTTAGAATGAAATGTGTGAAAGGCTACGTGTTCGCTCCATATTTCGGCTCTGATGAAGGAGCCGAGCATTTCGCTGAGGCACAGGCTCGACTACGAGATCCCGTTTATGGATGCTTAGTCCACATTTTAGCCTTGCAGCAACAGGTATATGAACCTCATGAGAACCTATATAAATGTGTATATATTATTAACCTCAGCATATACATTCTTTATTGTTATTTGCATAAATGGCTTCTGCAAGTATCTCTGTCTTAAGATATGTAATGAATTTTTTTGCAGGTTGCGATTTTACAGGCCGAAATTATCGTCGTGCAAGCATAGCTGGAGAGCCGTGGCATCCGCAGCAGCGTCCATCTCCATGAATCATCCTCCACATCAGTTCCTTGCACAGCTCTCCCTGCCATGTAATCCTATCCCCCAGCCCTACAACGCGTTCCTGTCTTCCGTCAAAGACGAGAATGCCCTTAATATCTATATCCATGAGCTTCCCTCCTTCGCCTTCCGCATCATTTCTGAGATCCCAAAGAACACTCAGAAAATCAGCCCTCTGTCGTCTATCACGATTCCGTCTAGTGCTCCTTTATCATCTTGGTGAAGAACTCATTGAATCTACTGTGCAGCTTCTTCATCTTGGTCTTTACGCCCTGCAGATCCATCCACGCCAAAGACAGCACATAGTCGCCAATATTAAACTTCCCGGACAATCCCATTTGTTCCACCACCATTTCCCTGAACTCGGTGGCCTTGGCCCTCTAGGAATCGAACACGTGCTTGCTCAACATAATCTGGCCAAGAACATTAGCAATGTAGACATTGAGCATCTCCTCAAGATTCGCATCCTTCCCTTGCCGCTCATGTTTAAGAATCAACTTCACCAGCATCCCGACCTCCGCTTCACGCACTGTGGCCTGCAAATATTCCAACAAAATTAGGCTCTATGAGCCTTTCTGTTTTTAAGCTGTGTCAAACATGTTTTGTGTTTTTGCGACAGAGGATGAGAATAAGAACGTCATAAATTATATCCCCGGAGTTTCATCGCAGGGAGCCCATACCAGGCCGTTGGAGTTAAATAGCCAATGTATTTGGTGGCTGAGTTGTCGGACCTGCTGGAAAAGTTGAGATCGTTGGGTTTCATGCACGCCTCGAAAATTTTTGGGGACGAAACAACCACAGTTTCGATAGATGACAGAGCACGTGGCTGAGAAATGTAAGGATGCCTACCAGAGGCCATCCGGATGGACCTGGGGAAAGCCGAAGTCGTTATCTCAAACACTATCACCACACAGATCAGACCGGCCACCAGGAGGATCAAACTCCGCGCTTGGCCGAGTCTCGAATAGAGATCTTCCGCAAATCAAACAATAAAACCATGCCTTCCTTTTCTAAATTTCATTAAGCCCGTCCCCCTATATGTCTCGTTTTAGACTACTACAAACTTGACTTTGATTTAAATAGAATCACAAATCCAACAAAATCTAGCGAATAAATTTGTTAGTATGATGTTTAACCTAATTTTGTTGGAGAGCCTCGAATTGTGAGAATTTTTGAACATTCTCAAAAAGATATTATTGTTCGAAATCATTTTGATGAATGGCCGTCACTGTGAAAATAATGGGCCTCTTACAACGCGGAAATTCAATTTTTGAATATTTGTCTGGTTTCATGGTCTGAAAATAATATTTTGATGGTTTCATTGTGTATGAAATAATATTTTAATGGTTTCAATGTGTATGAAAATAATAAGTTAAAAGAGATTCCCATATTTTTCTTGTACGGCAAGCAGTTTATTGGTAGCGAACTTTTCAACATAGCTACATTATGGTTATTACAAAGCGGGTAGCTCCTATTGGATTTATAATATTGCATTGAGCCCTTTGCGTCCGATAAGATAACTATTCCTAGGTTCTGAATGCTTAGGAAATAAGCGCCCACTAGCATCTGCTCCAACGAATCTCCTTAGGGTTCTTCGCATTTTGAAAGATCTTCCCAAACCATAGACACAGGCGTCTTTTATTGATGATGAGGTCCTAGTTTTTACCTTCCCAGGTAGCAGTCTTGTTTCCTCTTATCTGAACTTTGACTTCGATATATATATTTAATGCAAAACCAATCATAGCTTCAAAATCAAAGCAAGTTAATAGCATAGAAAGCATTGAAATTTGACTTGAGAAGATTTGTATTTAGTATGATCCAAATGACGGTTTGTATTTATAATACTTGATTTCTTAAGAAGTCGATGTTGTTTTAAATGCGTATGTAATTTTTATCACTATTATATATATCATTAACTAAATATAAAAAATAGAATTTGTATATATAAATTGTAATATTCTACTATGCAGATTTTTGCCCAAACTTAATGGTTAAGATTTTAACCATTGTAAAATTATAACTTATTAACTTAACTCAAAATTGCAATTTTAATATTTCATATTATATTTAAATTTACAAAAATTCAAAGTTGTATTTGGAATAATAAAATAATAATATTTTAAAAAATATTTACCAAATTCTATTAAAAGTGATTAAATTAAAAGTTAATAAGTTGTTTGCTTAGAATTTGATTAGTGTTGTCATATTTCAAGTAGTTGTATTTATATTTATCCAAAATTTACAAGGTTAGTAAGTAATTTATTATTAATATTTTTTTTTAAATTCAAAATATTATTTAATTATTTTTCATTCTATAAAAAGAAAGTAATGTAATGTGTTTTTTCATTGTCAAATTATTAAAAATATTATTTTCTTATTAGAAAATTTAAAATATATAAATAATGATAATGATAACGAGGATAGCTATTAGTGTTCATTGACACCAATATAGTTAAAAGAAACATTCCTTGATCACCATAGTTGTGATGAGTTAAAAGATTATCAATGTTAATATGATTGCAAACATTTTGAAATTGTGCTCTAATGTAGGTGTACACATGACAATTTATGACAAATTGTTTAATCCGGTGGCCTTTTAGGAATTGTCCAACGCCCTCCTTCACTTTGGAGCTCATGACCCTAGTTAAACAAAGAGATACTTTTGATCTTCTATATTAGGGTGGATCACCTCCTTATAATATTTTATTTTTCTCTTATCCTTGAACTCTTTATGGCACCACATCTTCTTAAACTTATATGTAATAATAGTTTTAATATTATCACTATTTTGTATATTGCCACTATTTTGTAGAATGACATCTTCCTTGATTCCCAAATTATTTAGCCAAGAATTGGCATCTTATGTCAACCTCTCTTAAGTTGTAGGTGTTTTTGAATAAAATATGAAGCAATCTTAGGAAGCCTATTGAAGTGATTTTGATGTTATGTTAGCTTCATCTAGATTCCTCTACTTTTGATTCTAAGTCTCAAAATATTTGTTGAGTGTTTCTTACCCAAATTGAGAGGGGAACTAACTATCTTTCATGTGTTATAATAATCTCAACATCCCTCTCTGTTTTCAAGCATTCGTCTCTAAGGTTATAATAAATAGAATAGGTTGTAGCTTCTTTTTGGTAGTATCTTGAAAATTGGACAAGTTCCTTCCACCTTGTCCTCTTAGTAGAAACACCATGCTTCTCCAAATCATTAATAATAGTGGATAGGATGTAATGAAAGTAAAAAACTAAGATTTAACCGTACCCAATTGAATGTAATTCTTTGAACGCCTTCAACATATATTTCAACTCTAAGGACTAGGGTTCCATTTTTGTATATTTTCAAAAATATCATTCCATCTTACTTCTAGACCTTGTAGTGACTCATCCCTTGAAGTATTGATCAGTCTATTATAGAGTGCATTCGCCTCCAATTATCTCCTTTCTAACTCTAGGAATGCAACTAAATCTACAATCACATTTATATGGTTTCTCTAGACATCATTTGGCCTAGCACATTCCCCTCTCACCCTTAGTTCATATATCATCTCATCGGCCTTGTAAGACTCCATAGTGGAAAACATAATTTATGTTTTTTCTACAACCAATATATGGTTGCCTTGAGTTTAATGTCCCCTACATAAGGGTTCAAAGACCACCTCAACTTCCGAGGAAACACATAATTGTGGAGATAAATCTCGCATAATAAACTTTTCATTTCTTGAAGGTTGTTAAAACAGCTTGCAAAATCCTTGAGGGTTTTGAATTTATCCTTTTTATTAGGAAACACAACATTCAATTTGGAATGTGTACCATTGTTCCAAATGGCATGCAAAAATATAAAACTGAGAACGTGAACCAGAGCACAAAGGGATATGGATTATATTTAGGAGAATTGGTTGGAGAAGGAGCAACAAAGATAGAAAAGATAACACAAAGGAGACTAAAAAGGGAGGAAATTCTTGTTTCCATAGATAGAGTGTAAACCATCTTGCCACATGTTCTTTTTATCTATGCACATATTTTGTTTTGATTTTCCAAATCCATGTTACAATTCTAAAGAGGAAGGGATGGTATCACTAGAGGACTATCCCATAGACTTAAGAGGATGAAAGGTAAAATACAATCTTGTCCCATGTGGAATGAATACTATCTCCAAGAATGAAGCAAGAGAGTGGCTAAGAAATAAGAATGATTTTTAAACAATTACTATATTCTAATCAAGAGTGTGACGTCTATCCAATTGAAAGTACAAAATTGGTTAATCATAGTCTTATATCACCCAGTACTTCCAATTTTTTTATGACAATACATATTTGACATTACAAAACAAGTTTTCATGCTCAAAACTCAATAGTATATTACCTATGGAATTGTCATAGTATAAACATAAATAAACAAAACATAGCAGCATTGCAAAAACTAGGAAATAAGGGTTTGGGTAAACAATGGTTGGCTACCAATTCAAGTGCCTCTAAAGTGGTCGGAGTGGTATCATCTGATGGAGCTAGGGGTTCATTTATTGTTGGACAAACTAGAAGAGGAAGGAACTCCTATTGATTGAATTATTCAATATCCAATAAGGTCACTTAGAATGTGGAAATGTGCCTTGTTACCATTTGTTGTAGGTGAGAAAGCTCATGTCATGTATTAGAATTTCAAGGTTGAATTTGTGGGAGACAGTGTTGTATATCATCATGAAACTACAATGTTGAATCACCTTCCCGAAATTTTAGGGTTTCCAACCTCATTTTGTGGCCAATGATGAGTAATTCAACATGGGAGGTAGACTCCCTAGCCTCCTCACTTATCCCTTGTAGTTCTAACTTGGGCACAAAGATATTTAACCTATTTAACTATGTAGCGAAGAAAACATCCGGCTACCTTGACACATCTTTCTTTCTATATGCACCGGTTGGTGTATACATGGGTATGGTGTAGATACCACTGTATACACTAGTTTATACACTGGTGTATATACCAGTGTATACACCAGTGTATATACTAGTGCATACACGGTATATATACTAGTATATACACTGGTGTCGAGTGCATACGCTGGTGTATATACCAGTGTATACACTGATGTATATAAACTGGACACCAGTGTATATACTAGTACTGGTGTACTAGTATATACACTGGTGTATATACCGGTGCATACACTGGTGTATATACCGGTGCATACACTGGTGTATACATCGGTGTATACATTGGTATATACACCAGTGTATATACTAGTATATACACCAGTGTATATACCAGTATATAACACTAGTATTTTGTGAAGCTTGTGCAATTGATCTAGTTGTTTATGAATATGATGACAAATCGGTAATAAAGCTTGTACAATTTATCAATTTGTTTATGATATGAAAAGTTGAAAAGGGGTGTTAGGGGGTTGGGGAGGGTGTGTTTGGGGGTTAGGTGTAGGTGAAGGTGTAGGGGAGTGAGAGAGAATGAGAGAGGGGGTTAGTAAAAGTTAGGGGGAAGATGGGGGGAGAGCAAGATCGAGATCGATGGGGTTAGGGGTTTGGGGAGGAGTAGGGTGATAAAGGGGGGTATAGGTGAGGAGTGTGGGTGTTGGGGTCAGATATTTGGAGAGGGTGTGGATGATTAAGGATAGGGTTAAGGGTTTAGGGTTTAGGGTGTTAGGGGGTTGGGGAGGGTGTTTTAGTGGTTTGGGGGAGAGAGGGGTGTGGGGGTTAGGTGTAGGTGGAGTAGGATTAAGGGTTTAGGGTTTAGGGAGTTAGGGGGTTGGGGGGGGTGTGTTTGGGGGTTTGGGGAGAGAGAGAGAATGATAGAGGGGGTTAGTAAGAGTTAGGGGCAAGATAGGGGAAAGAGAGACATCGAGATCGAGGGAGTTAGGGGTTTGGGGAGGAGTAGGGTGATAAAGGATGGTATAGGTGAGGAGTGTGGGTGTTTGGGTTAGAGAGTTGGAGAGGGTGTGGGTGATTAGGGGTAGGGTTAAGGGCTTAGGGTGTTAGGGGCATTGGGTAGGGTGTGTTAGGGGTTTGGGAGAGAGAGGGGTGTGGGGGGTGTAGGTGGAGTAGGGTTAAGGGTTTGGGTGTTAGGGGGTTCGGGAGGGTGTGTTAGGGGGTTGGGGAGGGTGTGTTTTGGGGTTGGGGGAGAGAGAGAGGGGTGAGGGTTAGGTTTAGGTGAAAGTGTAGGGGAGTGAGATAGAATGAGAGAGGGGGTTAGTAAGAGTTGCGGGGGGGGGAGAGAGAGAGAGAGAGAGAGAGGACGTTAGGGGTTTGGGGAGGAGTAGGGTAATAAAGGGGGGTATAAGTGACTGTTAGAAAAAAATGAAATTTGACATAGTTATGTAAATTTTCAATACTTAAAACTTATATATTCATAAACGTGACTCAATTTCCTACGTTTCATTTTTTTTACTTGATGCAAGATATTTTTTGTAAGTATCTCAAAAAAACCAAGTAAGTTGAGGGATTCCTGATTTTTCAGTTTTCTATTGCATCTGACGCGCCAAAAGTGACCCTCATTAGCTTGCACATGCCCATACTCTAGTTACATAGGCAAGCATATACACCAACTTGTATATTCTAGTGTGTATATACATACACATATTCTCGTGTATATACAAATATTTGGTATACAATATACACTAGGCTTGGCATGTATATATACAGGCTAGGTTTAACATATCCAAATTTTGAGTTTCTAACTAAATTAGGAGTTGGGATGTGGTGCATTCATGAAAATGACATTACTCTTGATGGGAAAACACTCATGATAAGTTCAACGAAAAATTATTCCCTAGATTAGTACCTCTTATGTTGAAGTCGAACTAGGTAATCGTATTTGAAGTATATTATGTGCCTTTCTAGACAAAGAAGGGCCCTCTCGTTCTCATCCATTTTGTTCTAGAATTTAAAAAAATGTACACTAGTGTATATTCTAGCAAGACCACAGGCATGTATATACACTCGGAATATACACTCTAGTGTATATTACATTAGGCATATTTAGTGTATATTCTAAACTAAATATACTAGGTATATACTAGTTGCACCAAGGAGCAATGTGCTCTGCAACCCAGTATGTGGGAGATGTTGAGGCTAATTGGTCTAAAGAGTTGAATATTTGATATAATGCTAAAAGCCATGGAGGCCATATTAATGTAAACTCAACTTTTATTTTCATTAGTTATACAAATTGTTGTTTGATGAAGAATCCCTTCTCCTTTATGCTTTGAACCATACAGAGAAATTCATGATTAGAAGAGTTCTTTTAGAACCCAAGAAGAAAGAGGAAGGACCATGGTTGAGAAAACTCAATTTGATAACAAAATGCAATTCCAAAGGAAAGTGCTACAGGATTATCATAGTTGGAGGATGCACAAAGGATTTGATGTCTACGAGAATGGTGCATAAACTAGAAATTTGAAATTTTTGCCACATCCCAATTTGCATAATGTGTTATGGTTGGTTAACGGTCATCAAATCAATGTGATGGGACAATGCAAGGTAAAATTTCATGATGAAATTGTGTGCAGTGTGATGCCAATGGTTGAATGCTATATCTTGTTAGGAATACCATGGCCATATGACTAAAAAGTGGTACATATGATAGTAGAAATAACAGTTACCATTTTTTAAGAATGTTAAGAAGTTCAAGTTACAACAAATGAAGGAAGAAAAAAGGATAAAATAGCACCAACAAACTTATGTTGGTATTAGTGAAGAAGTATGGGGAAATCATTCCAAATGATTTGTAATTTAGTTTTCCATTGATGACGATTATATCTTATTAAATAGATTTGACTTGAGGTTCAAGTTTTCCAAATAAGACACCCCAAATATTAACACAATTAGAAGGTGGAAAGATAAATAGGGAGGTCCAAGACTTTTTTCATAGATGTTTGAGAAGGGAAAGCTCAATTCCATGTGCAAGGCCAATGGTATTTGCACCAAATAAAGGAAATAAATGGAGGATGTGCATAGGTTTTGGAGCCATAAAAAAAACCATTAAGTATATTAGATTTCATTGCCAAGAATGGATGACTCAATGCACTATTTGATAAAATACACACATTTCTCCAAGATTGGATTAAAGATCATCGATCACAAAATTAGGATGCAAGAAAGTGATGAGTGGAGGACCACTTTCGAGATGAAAGAGGGTTTGTCTGAATAATTATTGATGCCATTTGGATTAACAAATGCACCAAGCACACCCATGAAATTGATGAAAGAGGTATTGAAACAATTCATGGTTAGATTCATGATAGTGTATCTTGACGATATACTAGTTTTCAGTGAGATAAAAGAGAAGAATTTGGTGCACTAGAGATGAGTGTTCGAGTAGTTGAGAAATACGGAAGCTGCACATATAAAGAAGCTTCCGTATATGCGCAAACTGCACATATAAAGAAGATTTCGTATATGCATACCTTCCATACATGCGCAACGTATGCGAAACTTCCATATATGCGCATATACGGAAGCTTTCGTATATGCGCATATACAAAAGCTTTCATAAAGCTTCCGTATATGCGCATATAAGGAAACTTCCGTATATGCGCAGCCTCCGTACATGTGCATATACGGACACTTACAGATACAGAAGCTACGCATATACGGAAGCTTCAGCTGCGCATATACGGAAGCTTTCGTATATGTGCAGCATATATACGGAAGCTGCACATATGCGCAGCGCATATACGGAAGCTTCCGTATATGCGCAGCTGCGCATATACGGAAGCTTCCGTATATGCGCAGCTGCGCATATACGGAAGCTTCCGTATATGCGCTGCGGCGCATATACGGAAGCTTCCGTATATGCGCTGCGCATATACAGAAGCTTCTGTATATGCGCTGCGCATATACGGAAGCTTCCGTATATGCGCTGCGCATATACAGAAGCTACGCATATACAGAACCGTATATGCGCTGCATATGCACAACTTCTGTATCCGTAAGCGTCCGTATATGCATATATACGGAGGCTGCGCATATATGGTAGCTTCCTTATATGCACATATACGGAAGCTTCCGTATATGCGCATATACAGAAGCTTTCGTAAGCTTCCGTATATGCGCATATACGGAAAAGCTTCCGTATATGCGCATATACGGACGCTTACAGATACAGAATCTGCGCATATACGGAAGCTTCCATATATGCGCATATACAAAAGCTTCCATATATGCACATATACAGAAGCTTCCGTATATGCGCATATACAAAAGCTTCTGTATATGCGTTGCGCATATACGAAAGCTTCCGTATATGCGTAGCTTCCGTATCCATAAGCGTCCGCATATGCGCATATACGGAAGCTTACGAAAGCTTCTGTATACGCACATATACGGAAGCTTCCGTATATGCGCATATACGGAAGCTTCCATATATGCGCATATACGGAAGTTTCGCATATGTTGCGCATATACGGAAGCTTTTGTATATGTGCAGCTTTCGTATATGCGCATATACAGAAGCTGCGCATATACGGAAGCTGCGAATGTATGGAAGCTTCCATATATGCGCATATACAGAACGCTTTCGTCGCATATATGGAAACTTGTGTATATGCGCATATACGGAACACTTTCGTAAGCTTCTGTATATGCGCATATACGGAAGCTTCCATATATGCATAGCTTCCGTATATGCGCTGCGCATATACGGAACCTTCCGTATATCCACAGCTTCCGTATATGTGCAGATTTTGTATATGCGCATATACGGAAGCTACGCATATACAGCAGCTTTCGTATATGCACAGCTTCCGTATTTGCGTAGCGTATGCGAAGTTTCCATATATGCGCATATACGGAAGTTGCGCATATACGGAAGCTTCCGTATATGCCCATATACAGAAGCTTTCGTAGGCTTCTGTATATGCGAATATACGGAAGTTTCCGTATATGCGCATATAAAGAAGCTTCTGTATATGCGTAGCTTCTGTATATGTGCATATACGGACGCTTACGGATACAGAAGCTATGCATACGCTGTGCATATACGGAAGTTTCCGTATATGCGCAACTTCCGTATATGTGTTGCGCATATACAGAAGCTTCTATTTGTCGATCGAGTCAAGGGAGTCGAATGAAAATGGGTTGTCTGTGAGTGAAGAGAGGGTCGTTCAAAGGCGGTCATGTAGCGCGGCATTTTAAAATTCAAATTTGATTCAATTATGTAGCGCAGCATTTTAAAATTCAAATTTGATTCAATTATGTAGCGCAGCATTTTAAAATTCAAATTTGATTCAAATTTGTGGCGGATGAGACGTTTAGGTGGCCATGGTTAGGATTTTTACATAATCAAATACACACTAGGCTTGACATGTGCGAATTTTGAGTTCCTAACTAAATTAGGAGTTGAGATGTAGTGCATACACTACTAGTGTATACACTAAACATATACACTGGTGTATATACCTAGTATATACACCGGTGTATATACCTAGTATATACACCGGTGTATATACCTAGTATTTTCACTGGTGTGCATACTATGTATTTACATCGGTGTATATACCTAACTTATATACACCAGTTTAAATACTAGGTATATACACAGGTTTAAATACTAGGTATATACACCAGTGTATATACCTAGTATTTAAACCAGTGTATATACCTAGTATTTAAACTGGTGTATATAAGTTAGGTATATACACTGGTGTAAATACATAGTATGCACACCAGTGTAAATACTAGGTATATACACCGGTGTAAATACTAGGTATATACACCGGTGTATATACTAGGTATATACACCAGTGCATAGACTAGTATATACACCATTGCATAGACTAGTATATACACCAGTGTATATACTAGGTGTATTAATACCTAGTATATACACTGGTGTATATACTAGGTGTATTAATACCTAGTATATACATCGGTGTATATACTAGGTATATACACCAGTGTATATACTAGGTATATAGTGTACATACTATGCATGCGTCCTTCAGCTGCCACGTGACCTGCGCGCTCTTTGGCTTCCGCACTGCCCGTGTGTGATCTCCGGTCGCATCGTCGCTTAAGCGCGACCTTCGTCCAGCTGTGCACACTCTTCAGTCATCGCCCTGCTTGTACACGCTCTTTGTCCCCTGGGCCACCCATTGTCACCATTGTCTCTCTCATGCACATTGTCACTATCATCTTCCCCATGGTCATTATCGCCATCATTATCATCCCTATGCTTATTGTTTCTATTGGTTCAACTTTTCATATTCATTGTGCAAGCTGGCATACTGGTATACACACTGGTATATACACCAGTGTATATACTGGTATACACATGTATACACTAGTGTATATACTGGTATATAATTAATATATACACCATACCAATGTATACACCAGTGTATATACCAGTATATACACTAGTGTATATACATTGGTACATAGGTGTAGAATTGGTATACACATGTACACTAGTATACATAAGTTAGTATACACACTAGTGTATATCAATTTGTATACACTATTGTATATATTAGTATATATACCGGTGTATACACTGGTAATATACACTGGTGTATGCACTAGTAATATATGCAAGTGTATATTACTAGTGTATACATGTATGAACTAGCGTAAATTACTACCATATATAGTATACATAATATCATTAGTGTATATACTAGTATATACACCAATGTATATACTAGTATATACACCAGTGTATATTATAAACATTGATAATGTCGTAGTGGTAGTGGTAGTGGTAGGGGTAGGGGGTTAGGGGTAGGGACATAGGAGTAGAGAGGAGGGGGTGGCATCCAAATCTCAACTTCCATAATTTCTTAGTGGTGTTGAAGATGCATCGCGTGAGCAAAAGAACTTTGAGGAGCCATGGGGAAATGTACCCTCCTGCTCTCCTCATGCACATCTTGCATTCTTGACTACCCTAACCCATTAAGGGTTATGCATGCACATTGATTCTTAGAGTCATATACCCTTTACATCAAGCAAAAACACTTCATAGTTACTCCAAACATGAAGTTACATAAGGACGCAAAATATATGCCATCTTAGGTTTTCGTGGTTGAAATTTTTCTTAGGGAAGGCTCCAGCTGGGTTATTTTCTAAAATGTGAAATATTCAGTGAATTTTTCATATGCATCCTTGCACATCCTTGTCTTTTCCATTACACAATTGAGTTCTTGTAATATTTCCTTGACATATTTATCTTTTGCCACATTGTAAGGCTTTCTTACTCGATAATCGTGAACTTTGTCTCTCCAATGCATATTAGACCACACTACTATCCCTTTGAGTCATATATGCCAATCATGCAACCATCTTATCATAGATGCAAGCAAGAAATATCGATTCAACAAGGAAACTAATACCACTCACTATAAGAGTTACTCCCAACATGCTCCTCCATAAACCATCTTCAACTATTGCAACCATGACCCCTTCTTTGTGCTCTCCTTGCAACTTGCAAAAAAGCACCATGCGCCATATATTGTGCTATGGTCTTCTCTACAAAAAATTGCAACTACCTTCTCAACAAGCACTCACATGCATTCTATGCAACTTTGATATTGTCATACATGCATTTTTATTGCCACCAACGAATTAAAATGCATGCAACACTAATAAGCAAGCCCCCATTTTGTTTTTGCAACTTCACCTTTCTCATCTTGTTCAATATCAAGGACCATTATGAACACAAAGTGGTCCAAACAAGTATTCTTCCCCCCCCCCTACTATCTCTCTCATGTCTTCACATCCTAGCCACAATGTTTCCCTTTTCAACAAGAAATTCCATGGGAAAAGGTATTTAAGTTGCAAACATGATTAATGAACTTCTCTAATGAGAGAGATCAGGCCCATGTTGACTTTGATACCATGTAAAGCATTTTTGTAGGAAATAACCCACAAAGAAATAAATATGGTAACGAATAATACATCGATGGAACATCGGGTTTACAGTGGTAAAAGCCACCATATGGGTTGAAAATCCACTCCCAAAGACACATTCCTAAATTCCCATGTGCTCCATTTAATGATACCTGGTGATGTTTATAAATACAAAATCTTTACTTGAATTTTCCTAGTAATTTTATCATGTTCTTGCTAGCAATAACACAAAAGCTTGCTAAATCATTACATGCAAATTCACATGCATAATATGTCAACCCAATCACAACTCCTTTGGAAATTTCACAATAAGCAAGAAATTTTCTAACATAACATTAAGGGACACATGAGATTGTATGAAATCATATGCATAAAAATCAATTGATCATTATGAGTTACTAAGTAGGCAACATGGTAAAAAAAATGGATAGAATTGAGTTCATATGTGAAGGATAAGGCTACAAAATGATGAGCAAATCAAGGAATTTCTAGAGCTCATCAATGGTAAACAATGGTTTCATGGATAGTTACGTCTAAAAGGTTTAAGAACTATTTTTTTTAATTTTAAAAATATAAAATTCAATAAACCATTTGATATATCGCTACATAAATATTATCTTTTATCAACAAAATGGTAATATATAAAGATGTAACCTGTTTCTATACAAAGGAAATTAATATTATTCATATTTCAACAATTTAAATTTTAAACTACTTAAAAAAAGGTTTGTGTTTTTCTAAACCAAAGCACACCATACATCTAAACTAAATATGTTGATATCTACTTAGTTTTTCAAAAAATACTAATCAACTAATTTTACAATGAAATACTAAACTTATACTTATAAAAATGCAATATTTGATATGATACACACCATATGTTAGACTTCTTAGCACACACCAATTTACACCAAGTGGTTAATCTTCATCAACATGTTTATGATTAAATATACACTATTATGTAGGTCATGATGGAAATGTGGATGCAAATTATTATTCAAATTCTTCGTCATATCATGAGGTATACGTGGATGTATCCAAACTTATTTGAGTATAGTTATATGTATTTGATACATATTCTAATGCACAACAAAAAGTTACTATAGCCTATATTAACTTGCTCCAACTAAGTCACTTTTGCTTTTTAATTCCCTTCGTAGTGTCTAGGAGGCCTAATATCCATGCAGTGGCTTCTCATCATCAGTGATAAGTTGGGTCGAGGGGCAACTCTTAGGAAAATTGGTATATATCTTTTGTGTCAATTGCTAGAATTAACATACAAATATGTGACTTTAACTTTAGTAAATATGGAATATATTATAGATTTATAGTCTTCTTAAAGTATAAAATTTTTGATAAATTTTATTAATTTTTAGATTTCCAATCATAAAATGTGTGGCAGTATTTTTTTTTAAAATATGAAATTTAAGAAGATTTTATATAGTTTCGGGATGACGTTGTTTAGAGTAAAAAAATTATCATATGAAATTTGGGTGAATCATTTTATAAAAGAATGGAAATTGACATCTTTTTTTTGGAAAAGATTCAAAAAATTAGTCCATGGACTTAATTTCATCCCTAAATTTTTCCTTGCTCTATATGTGAATGCTTCAATTTTGTATGCTCACTTCAGTTTTGCTTATCCATTTTGTTGTGCACACTCTAAGTCCACATGTATGCCATGAATGTTAATTGTCACTAAAATTGTTATAATAACCAATATATATGTACATACTACCAAAATTAACACAAAACATACGAAGAAGATGGACAATCATTTTAATTATAATTATACACACATCATACTAAGAAAATCAACAATCACTTTAATTATACTTATAAACCAAAAATAACACACAATATACTAAGAATATGGACATTAAGAAGATGGACAATCACTTTAATTATAGATGAAAAATTGGAGCACCTTCAATAATTGAATGGATTTCTTTTAGCTAAAACATAATCCTAACTCTATATATAAGCAAAAGTTTTATAGGATTGAACCTCATCTTCATTCTTGACCAAATCTAAATGCCAAGAGCTGTGCTCATATAAATCTTGACCTACAATGTATTGAATCCACAAAGTGTGGTTGAATGGACTTACTTGGAATTCCACCTATACTAGAAGAAACTGACAAGGGCATTCCCTGCTCACTTGCACTCCAACACAAAACTCAAATGCCATAATCCCACCTACATCCCCAATTGTTCGATTTTACCCACTAAGAATTAAGTATGGATGTGTGAAGATGTTGTGAGGGTGATGCATGCAGCATTACTCTCCCATATAATACATGTGATCCTCCTAATATATGACATTTCTCTTGAGGTGTATGACATCATACAATTATCCACCTCTTGATTGAGATCTCTTAGAACATGAAATAACTTGATATGTTCAAAATGAAACATTTCCTTTTTAATTCTTTCTCTAAGACAAACTAGCTTTCCATCAAGGAGATTATTCAAACTATTGATTAGGTTAATAATTATAGCAGTCCCCCGATGACTATGATAGCATGGACACTCTTTGAGCTGAAAGATCTTAGCCTTTAAAAAAGAACATAAATCTATACTTTATTATTTTTAATTATTTCTAAACCTTTTTCATAACTCAATTTTTGAGTTCTACTAAATGAAACAACAATATATTTTTAAAATTATCTATATTGCATTGGAACAAGAATATTGTTTCATATCAATAACATATTATCAAAATTTATGACATCCCATTAAAAATGAAAATGAAAAATAAAAATAAAAATTGTTTTATTTATAAAAAATAATTAATATAATTCCCATTAAGATCAACTCTCCACTCCATATTCTAAATTTGTGTAAGTTTAGATAAAATCAAATTCAAAACAAATTTAGTAGAATAAATATTCTTATTTACCATTTTAACATTATTTCAATAATATAAATAGTTATACTCCAAAAATAAAAATTAAAAGACAAATCATCAAAATTTGCATTATACACTTTGCCAAATTATTATACACATTTAAACAGCAATCTCAATCTCATCGGCAAAACCCTATCACCTATGGAGTGAACGTAATAACTAAATATAATACAAAATCCATGCAGACTCTGATTTGCAATGCTGGCCTCTGGAACTCATTTGGATCCTCTCCTCTCTTCGTTTCAGATTCTGTGTTTGAGTTATTTCCTTTATGAGTCAGCCAAGTCATATGTTATGGGTTGGATTTATATCCAACTCATCTTAAATCAAAACACTTTTTAAATCGTTTTCTGACTACATAGTTAATTCTTTCTCATCCCTTCAATCCCGATCGGATCATCAGAGGCTACCATGGATGCCACGCATTGTTTCTGGGCTTTAATGGAGGCTACCATAGCTTCCACGCATTGTTTTTCGGCTTTAATGGAGAAAAACCGTACTAATCTGGTGTTGTGAAAACAACCAACTTTGCTAACAAATTACTGGGCATTACCCAGGTGGTGCAAAGAGGATGCAGGGCATGGCATTCTCATTGTGGCTTGGCCCCGATGGTGGCAGTGGCGACTTGGAAAACATGTTCTCGAACTTAGCTCTAACATCGCTCCTGCAATATCTTTCCAACTACACACATGACAAGCTCTTAATCGTAGTAGCAATAGATTGTATTTCATCCGCTACTAAATGTAGTGAAGCCCTGGAGCCCAAAACGCCATGATTCTGTAACTTTGTAAGATAAACTGTTAAGGAAATGCGCAGTATAAGCATCATCCTTTGGGTGCCTCACCTCCTTGTGGCGCAGGATTGAATCAAACTCAAGTGAATGAACTCGTAGAATTAGGGGTGGCTGGTTGACTTATTGCCAGTGACTCTTCAAAATCTCCATTAGTTAGAATCTCTCCCAACAGAAAATTTGTTGTTGCTTCGTTTTGTCCGTCTCTTCCTTAGCAATCACTACGAGAAGAAGAGAAAGAAAAACCACAATAATTGCAACTACGATTCTGTAGCCTGCAACAAAAAAATTCTTGTAGGCATTGTCAACCACGACGAGAACCATGAGAAAACCTGCCAACTCATTTTTTCTGTAATCTCCTTTGTACTCCTTTGTAGGATGAACCACAAACACGACAATAAGAGAAACTGCACTGGGCAACCAACCCAGCAGCAAAATCACACCGGTAGATCCACTGGAACTATTCCCATAAACTACATGATATATCTGAGTAAACATTGCTCCACTCAGGCCCACATATCCTTTCAGAATCCCCAACACAACTCCCCGCCTCTGCGAGAAATTCTTGACACAGGTAACAATAGATCTTGTGTCAGCAAATGACTGGGAATTAGCTCCGATGTAGATATCAAATACATCTTCCATAGCTTCGTCTTGGAAATTCAACAGGCACATAGAGCCATATCATGGAATATCCAATCATATTCATGATGGCTCCGACTAAGAGCACAACCCATTGAGGACTACTTCATTGATGAGACCTGCAATGATCTCAACATTTCCACCTAGATCCTTGAAAAAGCCCAAGGTATCTAGCGTGCTCTGGTCATAGCCCAGGGCCGTGTTGAGTACTTCTGAGTAGAGCCCAAATATGTAGTTGCCACCAACACAGGACATATTAAGGAAGGACGTAAAGACTACAAACCATCTTCCCTTGGCCACTATTTTAACCAAATCAAACAACTCCTTTACCTCCATCATCTTCACCAGTGCAATTAACAGGAACCACTCTTGGACGAAGAATCGAATCGAGACTACTAGAACTCCCAACAGTTTATAGATAGACCAGTGCTCAACTTATAACCTCTCTCCATCTAAAACTCTAGGCTAAGGATAAAAGATGGCGTGAAAACCCAATCGTGAAGAAGTTTGGATAGGGCAGAAAAATTCTATGAAAAACTAGGCCCAGGCATACTTTCTCCTACTCAATAAGGGCGCATATTGGTGTACAAAAGACATTGCAAGATTAAACAAGATTCGCAGTTTTGAGCGGTGAAAAAATGCAACTAGGCTACAGAATTTCAAATTTCAAGCGGTGAAAAATTGCAGCTAGGCGACAGAATTTCAAATTTCAATCCGTGGGTAGTTTTGAATCTTACGCGCCTTTATCGAATTCAAAATTTAAATGAAATATTAAATTAATGCACTGTTTTTTCCGTATAGGCCATGCCCATTGCCCATATGGCATGGGCGTATGGATTCAGCAAGCATGGCCGCATCGATCCATGGTTCAACGAGATGATGATGGGCATGACTTTTGAATGCATGATGAACCGAGAAGATAGATGATGGGATCGGAAATTCCTTACCGGAAAAGTAGAGACGCACGAGGGCTGAGGTCTGTCAGAGCCCCCGCAGCGGACTTAATTAGTCTGCTGCGGGGTGCATATTGGTTGCCGATTTATTAATACCATATCTACGATTCAAAAGCAAAAAGAATCACGTGCCAAGTCACATGTAATAATAGACTCATTTAATTTCTTAAAATAGCATACAGATAATTTTATATTTTATTAAAATATTTGAAATATAAATATTTTAATATAGTTTATCAAGATACATCAACTTTCCTTTCCATAAATTTTCTGCATCATATCAAATAATTAATTTTTAAGAAAAATTTGTAGACTAAATCAAACTATTATAACACTAATTTATGAACTTTCTAATACCTATTTGATTATAATTTAAATTATTAACTCAAAATAATCCTAATAACTATTACTTACTAACCATACAACTAACTTATTTTAGCTATTAATCATAGATCAATTAATCCACTATTATTTTTTTTTCAAAAATTATAACTTTATTATCACAATGAAATTACATTTTCTCAAAGTTTGAGTAATACGGATATCACAATATCAAAAAGCAACTAATCCTAAGTTATTAATAACTCATTTCATTATCATTAAAGAGTATTTCTACTTATATGAAGATCATAAAAACAAAAATATAATTGGTCCTAATCTAGAATTAGCTCATTACATCCTCATTGGAGAGTACTAATATAACTGGTCCTAATCTATAATTAGCTCACTATATCCCTAACCACTTAAATGGCTAATTAGTACATCCTTCAACCATTGTCCAACTACCATCTTATAATACAAAATGATTTATCTTAATAAACAACTTTAACAACTTATTCAAACTTTTCTCAAGAGGCAATTTTTTTTTCTTTAGAATATAGTAGAGTTAGGGGGAATTGAGCCCCACCCCACCCTGAACTTTCTAAGAGGTAAACTTTGCTAAATTAAAATTTAACAATATAATTTTTATTAGAAAACCTATAAAGTCTAGATATTATTATTATTTTGGAGTTGAAAAAAAACACTAACTAAATTATTACTTTTAGAAGTTGTGAAAAATAATTGTAAACAAGTAATGTTGCCCACTAGTAATTGCAAATAAGTAAAGTTGTAAATGTGCATCCATTAAAGAGCTAACAAGCTAATCCTCTCTCGCACACCAGTAATCCAAAAATAATGGTTGTGAAGTTCTAATTTAAAAGAAACAATCGATGAAGATAATCATGGGGATGTAGAAAAAGCTACTCCATTAGATCCTTGGCCACGATTAGTGTTGCAAAGTAAAAAGGTTTCCAAAATTTTAACTTACACTTACATGATATTGTTAATGCTTTATTAATAGTTTCTAAGATTTAGATCTCTCATTATATACTTCAACTTCTTTGAACTACGTACAACTATTTTATTAAACATTTCTAAGAACTTCTTTGAACTACGTACAACTATTTTATTAAACATTTCTAAGAACTTCTTTGAACTACGTACAACTATTTTATTAAACATTTCTAAGAGGTAGGTATAAGCAACTTCGTTGCTAATTTCACTTGTTTTATTTTATTTATCACTTCTTAAATAAAATTAATTAAATTTTTTTGATAAAATGTGAATTTTGATTTCGATTTACTTTTTATCTGAATTAAGGTTAATTACTTCATATTATATCTTAATTTTATTTTATCATTCTTCCTTTTCTTATTCCAAAAAAAATAATCTCTACAAAATTATATTACAATGTGAAAAATATATTACACTGAAAAAAATGTGAAAATTATATTACACTGTGAAAAAGCTTTTTTATTGTATTTCATATTATTAATAAATGATATGATACCTGTTGGATTGAGTCTAGACAGCTATACCCTTTAGATTATAAGGCCTTATTTGGTTGGGTGGGTTAGCACTTAGACCTATTAATTTTGATCATCGCGCGTGGCAACTTGGAGATGAGTACAAGAAGGGGGTTGATACCCTGGACCAGATTTTACTGTTATAAGGATGTATGGCACACTGTAAGCCCCTTACGGACTACCCAAACTGCTTACGTATATATTTTTTTTATGAAATGTATTTATTAATATTTCATTATTTCTTATTAATAATTATTACCAATTGTATTTTAAATACTTTGTTTTAATTATTTATCTTAATTATTGATTTGAATCATTTATATTTTAGTTTTTTTTTTATCAATTCTATGTTTTTGAAGACATATTTAAGCACCATTTTTTAATAATTTCTATGATAATATAACAATTTTATAATCTCAAAATTCAAATCACATTAACATATTAATGATAATATAATATATAAGATATAATGAGTTCTTATTCAATTCAATATTTAATTAATTTATTAAATCTGCAAATGTTTTTTCATCAACCTGCAAGATCACATAAAACAAATACATAAATTTGTATATGCATTTTACTAAAGCATCGTTGTACTTCTTACTTGTGTTATCATATATAGTTACATTATTATTTATTGAACTATGTTTTTTAAAACATTTTGTTCTTTTGTATTTTATTGAGATTTCAATTTTTCATATAGTTATTATAATTTTTCTTCTAAACAAAATGTTGAATTATCATTATCACTGGTAACATTAAAAATTGATTGACATGCAAGATAAGATGCCAAGTTTTAGGGGTGGTTGGGAGTATTGATTGATAACCTCCCCACCAGGGTTCAAATCCTTATAAGTGACATTTGATGTTTTTTTGGTTGAGCCCCTAATATTTCGACTACGCCATGCCTATGTCAAGCTTGGACATTGATAAGATAACATGATATGAAAATCAAGCACTTTAGACATTCTCATTACATAGATAATCATAATAACTTAACTAAAAATTAAGAAATTAGGCTTATTTTCATTTTTTGCTTTAAAACATATTACAATAATGATATTGATGGAATTATGTTCTTTTGGATCATCTTTCATGTCCCAATCCATTGATTTAATCAACAAAGGGGGATATTTACGAATTCTAAGATTCTAAATTTTGTCCCATGGCCATATTACTGATTCATAAACAATAAAATGCATGTGCAAATATATAATTGTAAAACACAACATAAATAACTTTCTATCCACACGCACAACATGCATATACAAGCATATTCATTACGTGCATAAACTAAAACCATTATACATTCAAATACAAAGATAATACATATCTTTAATCAAAGAATATATAAGCAACTGGTTGTGTAAGAGCAATTTTACACCCAACCGTAGGCACTTTTTCTGGAGCATATATTCTTTTTGTTGGGAGGCCACCCCCAAGATGGGCTATGAGGCTACAAAGGTGAAGGAAACACCTGCATGTTTCTCTCTCTCATCCCACAACCCATTCTTATCTCCATGCTTAGCCAAATGTCAATACAGAGCTCTACAGAAATATCACTCATCCATCACAGTCATGGAACTCGTTCCAACTAACCCGCACAACATAACGAAGGAATTTCCCTTTACTAGTCCACAGTTCCCTCGGGAAATCCAACCCTTATAGTGCTTACTAGTGTGTTTAGTAAAATTCCAATCTGTTGTATGATGTTGGAGAACCTCATGTAGCATTAATTCATGGCTTCTCGACCATTTGTGAGCAACAAAACTCAATAAGTAAAGATTCACCTACAACCATCTATTTTCCCTCTAATCTGCAATATAATTTTAAATTTTTGGTTAATGCACAACTTGGAAATGTTAATGGTAATAAACAACAAGAGGAAAAAACTCCACATAGTGTAAAATCTACATAATAGAACTTAGTGGTTGACTCCAAAGGATATGAGAAAATAGTGAAAAGGATAAATGACATAACCTCTGATCATAGAAGAAATTATTCTTGCAACAGACATAAGTGTCATAAAAGTACATTCACCCCGTGCTTCCATAACTACATGAAAGGAATTTCTCCACCAACTTTGCACATGCATTGAATTATTGGATGTAATAGTCAAAAGGAAGTAACTAGCTCATTTAAGGCACGTGGAAGGAAATGGATGAGTTTTAAGGTTTACACTTGGCAATAGAGGATTTAATCTCCCATAGCGCCCCTTTCCTCTTACCGTGTAGTCGAATCATAGACCGTTTAATTCTCTTTACACAACCATCTAGGATCATTTTATTATTTTTCCAACATAATATTTACATATATTTCAAGTTAGCATGACAAGCCAACCATATGGTGAGAAATATTTACATTATATATGCCTAGCCATTCACTAGTTAGGCTTTGGCCTTGAGCTCTACACTAAGAATCCATACTAACATATGTACATCATTTATATAATTTTGATTTAATACATTCCAATTCAAAACTAGGGGTATTACAATCCCCTCCCCCTTGGAATCACACCATCCTCGATGTTTGCTATAAAAAAAATGGATATGCCTCTATCATGGCATCCTCCAAATCCCATGTAGCCTCATAAGGACAAAAATACTTCCATTACATCTTTTCCTGTGTGATGGCTTGGTTGCAAAGCAATGCTACCTTATTGTCGAGGATGCATCATGGATCTATTTGGAACTCTCACTCGAGTTCCACCTGGATCACATCCCAATCAATTACATGGTTAGGATCATGTACATATTTGTTAAGCAAATAAATATGAAAAAAATTAGGACCTCTAGTGTTAGTAGAAAATGTAATTCTATATGCAACTGGTCTTATCATCTCAAGCACTTCAAATGGATCACAATATCTCGATGATAGCTTGGCACAATTTCCAACATTTAAGGAACTCTTCCTTGGCTTGACTACAAGGTAAATAAGATCCCTAACATTGAATTCCCTATGCACTCGATTCTTATCTGCATAACTTGTCTATGTATATTGGGTTGCCTTTAAATTCTTCCTAATACTAGCAACCTCTTGTTCCATTTCTTTAAGCATTTATGGCCCAAGCACAATTTTGTTTCGTCCTACACCTTATGTCATACAAGTATTCAAATGGACTTATTCCTAGAAATGATCGTTGTCCACAGTTATATGCAAACTCTACCAAGTGTATATAATATTCCTGTTGTCACCCTCTTTGTCCCCATAATGGTTACGTTGATATATCTCCATTAAGGGGAACATTGAAGATAAAAAATAAGAGAGAAGAAATATGATCCATTCACGGGAGGTAGCTAGTCAACCAAATGACTAGTGATTCATGTCACTGACATTTTAGATGCAACCAATGTGTAATTATCAAGAGCATATCAGAGTCGTCGAAGGCCTCGAAAGATGAAGTGGATGTAAAGGTAGAAGTCTCC
The DNA here is from genome assembly GCA_027924585.1 of Larix kaempferi. Taxonomy (NCBI): domain Eukaryota; kingdom Viridiplantae; phylum Streptophyta; class Pinopsida; order Pinales; family Pinaceae; genus Larix; species Larix kaempferi. Next base: position 50,297,827 of record BSBM01001719.1, read on the forward strand.
CATCAACGATTTAGACTGGATCACACATCTCGCCATAATGAATCTAGACCGTGGGAGGTCTGTAGATGTGCAATAAAGATAATGGTGAAAGTTCACGCGAACGACCTAGTTGGTGTAACACATTTACCAAGAGTGAATCTAGACCGTTGGAGGTGATAGAAAGTGTGTCCGAAATAATAAGATGGTATTTCATGGACAACCCAAATTAGACTAGGAGATTTGCTAAAGGAGATATGGACCGTTTGCAGTTTACAAGGAAAAGTAATTCCCAACTTATCAATGGCTCATATTAGTTCATGTGACTACTCAAGATAATTATCAATTGTTGGAGGCTTAAGATATGGACATAAAATTTTAAGCATCTTTTTCTCACCTACGATGCAGATTGAGAGATGGAATATTTCAAGAGAAATCCAACCTATCCACACAAAGGATCCTCATTGCTTCCCAAAGACATTTTCTGATTTTTCCAGAATAAGTTGCATCATTCCACTAAAAAAGAATCTTCCCGGGAAAAGTAACATTATCCATTGGAACTAAGCCTTTTTGGGGGAATTCGCTAAAGCCGGTGACAGTCGTAGTACAACCGAATCAACATTTTAATGATTGGTTGATTAGTTCACGTGACTACTCAAGACAATTATTAACCGTCGGAGGCTTAAGAGATGGACATAAAATTTTAAGCATCTTTTTTCCCACCTACAATGCAAATTGAGAGATGGAATATTTCCAGGGCAATCCAAGTCATCCATGCAAAGGATCCTTGTTGCTACCCAAATACATTTCCTGATTTACCCAGAATAAGTTGCATCATTCCTCTAAAAATGAATCATTCCAGGAAAAGTAACATTATCCATTGGAACTAACCCTTTTTGGTGAATTTGCTAAAGCCAGTGACGGTCAGAGTACAACCAAATCAACATTTTAATGATTGAAAAATCGGCCAGTACTGACAGTTCAGAAAAATATTTGGCACCTCTAGGTGACATTAAAGTACACATTATAGGGGATTTAAGTCTCTTTTAAAGCTATGATGCAGCATAAATCTTTTGAAAGGTTCAATTACCCTATTTTTCCTTCCTACAAATCATATCGACAAGAATTCTAGAGAAAAGACTTCTACCAAGCCAAGTGCGTGAGGTGCAAAATTGAGTAGAGAAGACTGTGCATTGTTTTAGGATGGTTTCAAGTAAGTTACATCCAAAATCCTCAGTTGTTATATGTTTTCAATATTCATTTTCCAAATAGAAGCAAATTTCTCCTAGAGAAAAGACTTCTACCAAGCCAAGTGCGTGAGGTGCAAAATTGAGTAGAGAAGACTGTGCATTGTTTTAGGATGGTTTCAAGTAAGTTACATCCAAAATCCTCAGTTGTTATATGTTTTCAATATTCATTTTCCAAATAGAAACAAATTTCTCCCCTTTTCTTCATGGTCACCTTAGTACCCTCACCCTAACACCACAACTCCAAGATGACAAAGAAAAAGGGCACCACCTCTAGAACCTCCTCCAGAGATCAGTCTTGTTAATCTGATGTCTCAGAAAGTTCTTCCTTTGATGTTTCCTCTTTCATTGATCAATGGGCTAGAGTATCCCCTCCTGATTTAGCCAATACTACAGCCTGCTAGCTTATAGGGACAGCCCTAGGAAAAAACCTGTTTATGTGCACCCGACAATAGGATGCACCTCGGTTGTTTAAAATATAACCACACCATCGTTTAAATATTTTTAATACTTTTTATTTTTATTTTTTATGAAATACGAACTGGTGCACTCATTTATATTCCAAGCATTGGGGCGTTTTTAGTATTATAAAACGCTTCACTATCAAATAAAATTCAACGAGATTTTTTAATAAAATAATAATATTTTTTTACTTTTAATAAAATATAAAACAACGTGTTTGTTTCTACAACATGCTTTGAGTCGTTTAGTATTAGAAAACGCATAGCCAATAGGCTTTTAAACAAAATTTTACTACTATTTTAGTAAAATAATATTTTTTTTAATGATTAATAAAATATAGGATAGTGCATTTGGTGAAAATTCATGCACCAGAGCATTTGGCATTAAAAAACTCAATGTGATTAGGGTGTTTAAATATAATTTAACGTGTTTTTTAACAAAATAATAATTTTTTTTTAATAAAATATAAAACGATGTGTTTGGTAAGGTGACGCACCGAGGCATTTAGAATCCTGCTACAGTTGCGGAAAATTGGTGCATCAGTTGCATAATTTTCTCTTTTCTTCATTGATGGATTTTGGTAGTGGTGCAACATAATTTTTGGAGGCTTGGTGTGAGTTGTTAGTAAACGTATCTGTGCATATAGAGTACATGAAACGCATCGAAAAAAAAAATTCGCTAGCCGCTCACCTTTACTAGGAGCTTTTGCTACAAACATATATTTAGTCTCTTTTGAGAGAAGCATCTACTATAACCTCTGCTAAAGAACATTTTCCGTATAGTCTTTTCTTTTCCTATAACTCTATAAATCAAATTAGTCTGTCTCATTTATGCGCACGATGTTGGACATGTTTTCCATGTTTCCGAGAACTATCAAGCATTTTCTTATCCTAAAAGATGTGGTCTAATCTTAAATTCATGCTCTCTCGATTGACTTAACTTGGAATTTTCCTTGTATATATTCGATTCTTAAGAGTAGTATATTTATTATGCAGTGTAGTGCCATTAAATTTTCTTGGAAAAAACCGTTCAGATTTGCTCATCATTCTAGATTATAGCCTTCATTCGCATCCGACCAACCTATTCCTAGTTAGAGCGACCTATTCCTAGTTAGAGCGAGGATGGCTATGTTCTTTTATGTTAAATTATTCATTCTTTTAACAAAAAAACATCCCGACGTGGAGTTGAATCAACTAAAGAAATGTTTGGCTTCGCACATTGGCTACTCCACGTGAAAAAATTCAATGCCCCCGACTTATAATTCCACGGACGGGGCATTATAATTCCACTTCATCTCTCCAGCTGTCCAATTGATTGTGGGTCAAGTCAGAAACATCCACTTTTCTGCTGGTCGAGTAAAACAATCCATCGGCTTTTCCCTTCTCCTTCCGCGTTGGTCGTTGGTCAAGTCAAACATAATCCACTCGCTTTTCCATCTTCTTCCACAGATTTTTGTCTTTCTCACTCCTCTCCGCAGATTAAACTCAAACAAAATGCCAATCTTAGCACATAGAGATTAATCAAAACCAAAATATCCAAAAAAAAAAACATCTTAAAAAATAGTTGTTAGTGTAATGAGTGCAATGACCATATTGTTCTTCTAAAATATGCTAGATTTTGGGATCCAAAGAGATTACTTTAAACAAGGAATTTACATAAAAATTATTTTCTTTAAAAATGTGTTTGAGTGTCACATTTTGAGACCATTTTTCTAGCACTCGCTTTCTCTAAAATGGAACATAATATAATGTTTTCATAAGAAAAAGAACCCTCCATCCACTTGATAATATTAAGAGAATTTCCAAATACATGAACCCTCCAAGATCTCTTTTTAGCAATTAGTGCCATAATTTTGTGAAATTATTTGTCCATCTTCCTAAGCTTTTTTTCAATTTTAAGAAGTGATAATATAATACATATAGTAAACCTCTTATTCGACATAGACTTATATCACTTTGAGTCGCTCCATCAAAATATATTTAAGGGTTAACAGCCAAAAGTTGACCACCTACCATGTCACCAACTTTGTCACTCTTATACGTCTCCATCATAATCATAAGCACCATTTTTCCACCTCATTCCATCCATATGACCCGAGGAAATGATAAAATTCCCAAAAATTGAAAGTCAAGCAATGAAATTGACTAGTTTGAAAGGGGTTACTAGCTTTCCCTTGAAATCAGTGGCCTAGGCACAGGTTCTCCCCCAAAAACATGTGACCTAGCCCCAAAAGTGTGGAAAAGTGACAAATTGCCTTTTGGAAATGGGAAAAAATATGTGGTTTTCGGCCAAGGGACTTCCTTACAACTTAACAACAACAACCAACAGGAAAACATAGCTAGAACAAACGTTATCTATCACTTCTTATTCAATAACCCTTGAGGTTTTTATGGATTTAAGACATGGTAAACTCTTTAGGATATTTCAACTATGTAAGGAAACCATAATGGGAATAATATATTTGACCTCAAAAAGACTAGCATTTCTGGATAGCTATATTCCCCAAGGAACTTTAATAGGAATTGCCTTAAAAGTTTTAAAAGAAGGGATTCTACTTTACCTTTGAGACATTCTTCCATAGATTTTTCCTTCCCTCCATCCATATATCCCACTATAATGTCCAACTCTTTCTAGATATCAGAAGTATGCGAACATAAAATACAAATATAAGATATTGTTTCATCACTTACCTTTGTAGTGTCACCACCCAACAATACCAACCACACGAGGGGTAGCTACTACATAAAACTTCCAAATTTTGTCCCTCATAGGCTAAATCCCCAAATTAACAACTAATTAAACCTTCTAGGGATGATCATATTTTAATGAAATGCATGTGAAAGTGCAATTATTAAGTGAAGTGGAATAACAAGCATATTCACACACACAACATGCATGATACATTGATTTTGAATAATATAAATAGAAATTTTTTGCATATTCATAGACAATGATAAGGCACTTATCTTTTAACTAAACAAAGTCCAAGAAATTGGTTTTGGAAGAGTGATTTTCTACCCAACTATAGGAATCTGTTGTAGACACAACCCCCAAACCAGACTATGAGGCCAACATGGTGAAGAAAATGCATACATTCCTCTCTCTATCTCTCTCAACCCAATCTATTTTCTCTCTCATGCTAAGCTAGTATGCTCATCACAAAACATTATGGGTATCTCATCCATGTTTCAAACCATCCATGGCACTATCATCCATATCCAACACAAAAAAGGGATATCTCCTCCTTCTTTGCTCAACAGCCCCTTACATATCTTCTCCCCTTTTAGTGCTCTTCATTATTGCATAAAAAGTCCAACCTATTGTGTTCCTTCCAGTAATTGTCAAAACGATCCACACTTGACTTCTGAAGCATCCACACAGTACAAAATTAACAATGGGTGAAGCTTTCTTGTCCTACTCATCCTCTAAGCTAAGATACAACCATTCCTCCATCTAATGTCTGCAATTTCCCTCACTAGTACTGATTATACTTATTTTTTAAGAGATTTCATGGATAGTAATGGTGAATACAACATTAATAACCTAAACAATAGTTTTCATAGTTGTGTGACTAAATGTGAGAGTTTTGGAATGAATGTTAGGGTCAATAAGATTGACATGATAGGTGAAATGACAACTAGAATTACTTCTTACTACATGAATGGAGGACTCATACAGTTCCCATAATGATTTTACCTCCAAAATGTCAAGTAGATCATTATTTTGCATGCCGGCAAACTCATGTGAAAGAGAGGATTCAAGAACCTCTTCGGAATCTAGAGTATGAGCTGGTTTATCTTGCTCAGAATTCGAAATAGAAGACTTTGAGAGAGTGATTTTTGAATCTACAGTTTCTTCTTCATCTTGAACAATTGTTGAGGCCAAGACATGATCGGAAAGAACACATAAGGAGATCTCACTGGGCTTGTTCTCCAAAAGGCTAGCATGATCCTCTTCTTCCTGCTTTCCAAATTCTGTGTCAAGTTGGACCCATAGATCACTTGGATTTTCAGCAGTCTTACTGAGGTAGCGCATACAAGGAGACATAGCAAGACATATTGCTCCAAAAGCTCTATCACAATCATTAAGCCAATCATTCTCCTCTTCATCGGAATCAAAATCTCTTGTATTACAAATGCACATATCAAAAAGACATTGTCTCTTCAAGAATGCAATCATCTTTGGTTTCCATTCATCATAGTTGAATGGAGTAAGAATATTTTGTGAAGAAGAAGTCTCCATCTTTGCATTAGCGAATGCACATGGAGGAAGTAAGAAACCTGCAAATCACACACAAACAAACACGATGTTTTCAGCCTTGCATGCACATGAGCGAATGCACATGAGATTTTGCATGCCGCTGCTGAAATATATTGGTGAGTAATTCACTCAATCTTCATGTAGAACACCTGCAGAAAAGAAATCTTGTCCCTGCCATGGCTCTGATACCATGTAAAATTAGTCACAGCAGATCTAATGAACAAGTAAATCAATCACAACAGATGAATATAGAAAATATGGTGTAAAACTGTGTAAAACATGCACAGTTCTCAATATCCCAGTAAGGGTGAATGATTACAATAGAATACAGTAACAATGACTGAGCAATTCGAATTGCCTAAGGAGGTCATTCGAATCACTGAATGGATTAGCTTGACTCCAACTAGGAGTCCTCATCATCAATCAGTGGTGGTCATCAATGCACAAGAACCAGTCATCCAGGTGTCAATCTGAGTCTAACTGAGTGTAACATGTGTAACTGAAGTGTGTAGCACTGATATAGGGAAGTGGGCTCAGTGGAGGGCACATGGGAGGCTAACTGAAGTCAGAACAAGTCATCTAGTCAATCTGGAGGTCCAACGGAAGTGAAACAGTCAGTTGGGAGTGAAACTAGCCTCAAATCAGGGAGAATCGGAGCTAACTGAGTGTAACTGAAGTGGTAGGTGAAGAAGTGCACCCTTCTCTGGCAGTAGGTGAGAAGTGGGCGCCTTCCTGACTAGGAGGGATAAAAATCTGAAGTAAGTGGCTCCCGGGTGCTAGAATAAGGTGGCTAAGGTGCTGGAGGCATCAACCTGGTGACTGGGATGCATGCAAAGTGCATGCAAACCCTAGAATTTGCATGCAAACCCTAATTGCATGCAAGATCCTAAAAAATATGATGTGGATATCCGAACATTAGAGTGAGGTTGAAATCCTTGAGCAAGTTATCAGAGTTTCAAAGGAGCTCATTGTTAGAGAGTCAGTGAAATTATAGAAACTATTTATCTAAAAGTGAAACCATTGACAACATATTAGAGTAGGATAATAGCTGAGAAGAGCATAACGATATCAGTTCAAGGGAAAAGGTTAATCTAAGCAGGATGTATTCTTTCATATTAAATCATAAGGAATATATATCAGATATTGAGGAGGAGTAGGATGATCCCAACAATGTCATTTTAAAGAAGAGTTGAGAGAACAATTTTGAAGACATTCCGTTTCATTAGTGATTTCTTTTTAGATTTGATTTCGACGTTCAAGTTCATTGCACATTGAAGTTTCAGAGCTCGTGTCTTGGGATTTATTCTTAGGTAACTTTGGATGATGATTTTCTTAATGTACCCAAACTGATGACAGGCACATTAACTCAAGATTTGAAAAACTAAACACAACAGTGGATAACTTGAAACAAAAGAACCAGCTAGTTTGACTAGAAATGCAAGTGAAACCCCCAAGCACCTCTAGACTCTCCCAAATTATCCCAAAATGAATTATAGGACCTAAAAAAATATGAATACAAACTACACCATCCCAAACAAGCTCCCAACTTTAACGACTGCACTTTCGGGAGTCCATCACACCCAGGTAAACTCCTTGGGCTAAACCAAAGGATTTAAGGAAATAGTACGGGGAATTCTGTGGAAAATCCATTAATTATGGTGTAGTATAGAAGTGGTTGGCCTAAAAAATACCCAAACCAAATATAACAACCCTTATAAATACAATTAGGAACCACACGACTTGATTTAGGAAGGAAGGAAGATAGGACTAGTTTTTAGACTACACAACTAGGAAAATTTCAACTTTGCTTGAATGGCCTATATGGGTTTAGAAACTATGATATGAGGATTGATATGGTTTCAGCAGGTTTTCTGCTAACAACAACAATTCACAGACTGAGAAATGGAATTATAGAAGAAAATATATTGCAATTTCTAGAAAAAACAGTGAAATTCTCCATACTAGGGCATAAGCATTGAAATAGTAAATTACAAATAACATCAGAGGCTCATGAGTTCTTCCACAAAACTGATATATGATGTCAACTACATGTACATGACTAGAAGCAATATTAAATCAGTGTTTTATAGTAGCACATAATAGTATATTGGAACCAAACTTACAGAGAGTCCTTAAGCATTAAGATTTTACAATATAGGAGAAAGAATATTGAATTTGAGAATGAAAGGAAGCACTTCCACCACTAGATCAGATCCATGGGAAGGAAATTACCATATTGCATCTCATCAAAGGAATAGGAACATATAATGCACTCACAGGGGATGCAATTGCATAAATTGCTCTCTTCTCTGACCAAACCTCATCACAATCACAAACATTGATGCATCTATCTCTGCACCATATCTTGAGAATCGAATCCTTCAAGCTATGGGATTGATTTAGATCTGCAATTCAGACTCTAATAGCTGCACTAACACTATGAATATGAATGCAACATGGTTTGAAATGGGGCACATCACCCAATGTTAGATAGGGGCGCATCTCCCAAGCCTCTAAGAAGCAAAGCTCTCAAGACAAATTATCAAAGTGACAAAAGATGTGCACCGGGGTGCACCTCCTTTTATAAGATGATTTGGTATCCAAATACACTGAATGTGGTCCATCCTCCTTAATCAATGCTCCTCCATTATCTAATTTTTCTCCTGTAGCTTTTACTTTCTTTTTCCTTGCTTTGTTTCCTTTCTGCTTTGGTCTTCTTTTTTGCTTTTTGCAACATCTTGCTTTTCCTAGATTTTATGTACTTTCCTACTTTTCCAATGCTTTTTCTGCTTTTTTGCTTTCTTTTTATTTTATGAACTTTCCTTCTTTTCTTCAGCTTTCTGCTTTTCTGAGTTTTCCCGCTTTTATGATGCCTTCCATCTTCTTTGTGGCTTAATTGATTTTCTCTACTTTTACTCTAGTTGCCATTGTGGATGACAACCCATTGGGTCCACAAGCTCTGTTATGTGCCCTCCTGGGCCACCTAAGCATATCCACTCATTAGAAAATTAAATAATAATAAAATATTTACATTTAATACATTGCACACTATCCTCAATTTCAAAATAAATAAAACTTGACAATTAATGCTTTCAAAATTAACCCCTTCCTTATTAAATTTTTTCTAGAACCTATAGGGGCTTGATAATGTAGAAGGATGACCATGGAGTCCTCAGAGAGGGGACATTACAATTTTATAAATTAGAATATTTTGAGAAGGTTTGGTAAAGAAGAGGCACGAAACCTGATCTAGAGGTTGCGAGAGAGTTGAGGTTCTTGGTTGAAGGGGGGTAAATTTGAGATATTTAAATGGCTTCCACATTTGGTGCATCATTGTCAAGTCTACAAACCCCTCTTTTCGTTTGATATTATGTAACTTTGGAATATATTCTTGTTAGTATTATTGTACTTCCCTCGGAAGATATTTATATTGTAATTGATCATGTAAAAACCCTAAAAGAAATCAAGTAAAATAGACAAGTCGGTCCCATAGAAATAAGTGGGTAAAATGCCCCAAAAAAATGGGAAGTCTACCCCAAACATTGGGAAAAACTGCCACAGTGAAGTAGGTTGTATAATGGAAAATTCATCCAAAGAATAGTATAAATAAGAAGGCAAATTTCCTCATTTGTAACACACGAAGCACTCAGGCATGTTCTCTATAGAGAGAGGAGAACTAGTTCACTAGAGGGAGAAAGTAGTTGCTCAATGAAGACATCTTATATTTGGGTTTGATTATCTTATCTTCATGATCTTTGTGACATAGAGATTTATCTCTTCATTGTACTAGAATTATATTATACTTGTTGACAAAATCTATATTGAAGAAGTTCTGCTAGGTTTTCTACCCCTAGATGGTTTACCAAGATAAACTCTTGTGTATGACGTGCTTGTCTATCTTTCAATGATCCTATTGCTTATGTTTATTGTGATCTAGTAGAATTTTTTTAAAGATCTAACTTAACTACTATTCAAGTGTAAGTTCTAACATGGTTTCATATCCACGCTGAAAGAAGCCATTGTACATCTAAAATTGTTGGAAGTTGGAAACTAGGGTTTACTGTTTCCGGCACTTCAATTCATAGATCAACTTGAAAAGGAGGTCAAATCAATTCTCCCTAAGAGGGAACACCTTCCTGTGGTGGAAAATATCATATTGGATAAATTTCAATTTTAACCCTATCATTCCTACTCGGGAAAACTAAGGCATCATATTTTTGGCAATTCTATCCACAGATCTAGAAGAAAAGAACACTTGCTAATCTCGCCTTAGGGAGGTGCATCTTTTTCTTGGATCAGAATTCCAAGATCTACAAGTTGGAAAATTATGGTTTCTCTAAAAAACCCTAGGTCAAATAGCTTTCAGAAGGACTTGGAAAAGAATCCCAATTGGTAAATTCTATAATCTTTATTTCCATTTGAGGTTCTCATATTATCAATATTGTCAAGATGTTAAACAAAACCAAGCTTGATGAGAAGCTTGAAGGAGATGATATATTATGAGCATGGAAGTATAGAATGCTTCTCATTCTAGAATAAAATGATTTGGAGAGATATGTTAAGGAAGAGGTTGCAGAACCAGAGGGAGAGGAAGACAAAGCAAGACATAAGAAGAATATGGTTAGGGCTAAAAGGATTATTGTTGATTCTATTAAGGATCACTTGATTCCTCATTTTTCTCATATTTGAAGACTCCCAAGGAGATGTTCAATGCATTGACCATATTATATGAAGGGAAGAACATCAACTGAAGATGACATCAAAAACTCAACTCAAGAATGTGAAATGCATAACTCAGAAACAATTTAGTCCTACTTCACAAGGGTATCTTAGATCAAGGAAAAAGTTGAAGCCATTGGAGATATAGTTGAAGAAGTTGAGGCAGTAATGACTACATTGAATGGTCTCCCAAGGTCTTGGGAAACATTCATTCATGGAATATGTTCTAGAATAAAGCTAACCAAGTTCAATAGGTTTTAGGAAGATTGCACCCAAGAAGAAGCTAGATTGGAAGCAAGATAAGAAAAGATGGGTGAAGATGATAATCAAGATTTAGAAATGCATATGAAGAAAGAGAAGTTCAAGAAGGAAGATCACTTTCACAAGAAATCCAAGAAGTATCATAAGTCTCACAGATCCCAAAAAGATTATTCAACAGTTATTTTCTACTCTTGTCAAAATATGAGACACATTGCAAGGAATTGTCCCCATGCAAAAGATCAATTCAAGAAAGGAAAGAGGTATCATTCTCATGCCACAGAAAATGATGAACATGTTTAGAAGAAGGAAAGAGAAGAATATTCAAGTGAAGAAGAATATGTTTTGATTTCCTCTCTTACAGAGTGATACTTGGATTGGTTATATTGGTGCTTCAGAACACATTTGCAAAGACCCTCTTACTAGTTCGACTAAAAAAGACTCACCTCATAAGGTGAAGCATGGAGATGATTATCAATATCCTAGTAAAGGTGTAGGCGAAGCCTCCTACAGGTTGGATTCTGGAAAACATATAAAGATGGAGGATGTGTTATATGTAATTGGTTTGAAGAAGCATCTTCTATCCATTTCAGCATTGGATAAGAAAGGATTCATAGTTTCTTTTGTTGATGGCCAAGTTCCTATGTGGCCAAGAGGAAAGTCTATTGATGATGCAACTATAATTGGAGAACAAGAAGAAAAAGACATGATGCATAACACAGTGAACCTGTAGAATACTTGTTCATATCAACTAAAAAGATCTTCCAATTATAAGAAAGATGGTGACACATTTACCAGATATCTAGGCAAACCACGATGATATATGCAACTTGGATGTGCATAAGGAAAGTATGTGAAAATTCTATTCCAAGAAATGATAGAAAAGAAAAAGGAGATCTTGGATCCAGTGCATGAGGACCAAGGACGAAGACTTCAACAAGTTCCGGTCCAGGTCAAGGTCTTTAGGATTAGATGATGGAGCAGAGTACGCTTCTAGAAACTCTAGTGACTTTTGCAAGGAGTCATAAATTAAGAAGGAGCCTACAAACCACACGAAAGATCATTGTTTAAACTGTCATTTGAGTTATTCCTTAATGTTTAAATGATATTGTTCATGACAGTTGTATGCATATTTGTATTCCTAGAATCAGGAAGTGTATTATGCATGTTATAGTGAATGCATTGATATGGCTAAGATAAATGAATAGTATACTCTTAATGTACATATGATGGGTAAGTAGCCTATGATGTTGCACAACATTCCATGAACCATTTTTGCTTTTATAGAATGAAACCTCTTTTATAACAAATTTAGAGTAGTGCACACTCTTAATAGTATGTTCTCGTAGAGATAAAAGGCATCTAGATAGTTACTGTGTATATGGGATATGGATGAGTGTTGTGCTGAAGCATTGGATAAGATGTATTGGTTACATGACTGTGTACATCATGCATAAAAAGTTGTCATTAGTATGTAATGTTGCTAACCATATGTCTGAATTTGATTTGTAGGAAAGTTCATGTGTTATAACCTACAAGAGAAGGATGATAAGACTTGTTCTGAAGAACAAGTGATCACTGTTCAGCTGTGACATTCAAATAGATTTACAAAATCAAGCATACTACAGACGTACAAAGAAAGGTTCCTGGTTTATCTCAAAAAGAGGGATACGATTATGACGAGACTTGTGTTCCTATAGTAAGAAACACTTCGATTAAAGCTATACTTGCGATAGTTGTAGTGATGAAGTGGAAGGCACACCAGATGGGCGTGAAGACAACTTTCATGAATGGTGTAGTAGAAGAAGAAGTGTATGTGGAGTAGCCACTAGGATTAAAGACACATGACAAGTAGACACATGTGTGCAAGTTGAAGAAGGCTTTGTATGGATTGAAGCAGGCACCCACGACATGGTACGATAGGATTGATGGTTTTCTTACGAAATTGGGTTTTACCAAGAGTAAAGAAAACTTCAACCTTTACTACAAGGTTGAGGATCATAAACTAGTGATATTGCTACTATATGTAGATGACTTGTTTCGAATAGGAGAGGAGAAGCTTATTGCAAAAACTAAGAGGAATATTTCCATAGAGTTTTAGATGAAACACCTGGGTATGATGCACTATTTATTAGGTCTAGAGGTGTGGTAGAGTCCAGATGATATTTTTCCTTATCCAAGGAAAATATGTTGTGGATATCCCGAAGAGATTCAGAATGTTGTATTGTAAGACCATGGACACAACGATGGCATCAAACCTGAATTTGTTGTGTGATACTTCTTCAGAGACAATGGATGCCACATTATATAGACAGATGATTGGTTCATTGATGTACTTGACGAACACTAGACCTGATATATGATTTGTAGTGAACACTTTGAGTTAGTACATGGTCGAGCGAGACGTGCTCACTTAATTGCGGCAAAGCATGTGATGAGGTACCTGAAGGGTACACTTGATTATGACCTCATATATGTGTCATATCATAAGATTATCCCATGTTACATGGAAATTTCGTCATCATAATGGTATTGATGACTTGATCATGTGTTTGCAGATGTTGGCAGTGCTCCTTGCGGGGTATCAGAGGCATCATGGAAGAGTAGAGGGTATTGATCCTCCCGATCGTGGACATCGACATCAGCGGAGTGCTTCAGAGACTTTGGATTCGTTGCGATTGGGGATTGATCAACTATTGGATGGGGTTGTGGATGACGAATGGAAACATCTAGATGAGGACCTGATCTCCATATGTTACCAGGATATTTAGGAGTGTAGATCGATTATGCGGTGGATCGCGGTGGCGGTCGATATTGTGAGAGCCATGGCCCAAGGTGACACACCATTGGATGACAAGGAGCATGATACTAACAAGGATAATAATGAGGATATCACATAAGAACAAGCCATAGCTCGTTCCCAGTACTTAGACCTCGCCTATGCTCATTCTTGCACATTATATGATATTGTTCCCGACGACAGCCACCCTACCTACGACCCAGCAAAACCACCCACAAGACCTCATGCAGATGGAATTATTGTTTCCATTCACTCCCAACCTTCTACTCAAACCGGTGGAACACTGAACCATCATGGTGCCACTACACCCTCATCTTAGGTTGGGAGAAGCACCACCAGATCATCTACTCCTAGTGGTAAAAAGAAGACCTAAGGAAAATCCAAGAAGTCTTCTAACCAGCAGGAACCCAAAAATCCTCCCGACGATGCCAAGCAGAAGCGAAAGGTCAAATATCCTTGTTTACTGTGCGGTGGTGATCATTTCACCAAAGAGTGTCCACATTGGGATGAAGTGCAAAATTTTCTCAAGGGAAACCCCACACCCATAGTTCTCAATGAACCCTTCCCCACCCAAACCCAAAAATGGATCCCACAACCCCCTCCTTATCAAGGAGAACTATCCTCCACCACTCATGTTCTCATGATGCGTAGTGAAACTGTTAACTTAAATACTCGATCACGATCATATGAATCAGTCCCTAATAAGGAATCTAACGGAAGTAATATTGAACAATATTCTGCATCTACATCAAACATCCCCGTGCCTCAAGGTTCTCTCGTCATTGATAAACCTTCACTAGATTCAGTGTTGTGTCCACCTAAGAGAATGATTCGAAAAGTGATTTTCAATCCTAATGCTCGGGCTACTCAGAACTACAACATTGTAGAGGAATTGGCACAGGTTCCTTGTGCCATGTCGACTCTGGAAGTCTTCCAAAACTTTCCAAATCAGCGTAAGACTCTCCTCAGTGCCATCGGTATTGTAGACCCTGATTCCTCAAATGCAATCATGTTTAAACTTGAGTATTTCAAACCGATAGTTTCCCACCAACTAGCATTCCAAATCATTACCAATGTCGCTGGGAAAAGCATCCATCGTACTATTTTAGACGAAGGATCCTCCACCTCGGTCATGTCATTATCTTGTTGGCGAGCCATTGTCTCTCCTGAGTTGAATCATTCCCCTACCACTCTGAAATAATTCGATGGCTGTGGATTCCAACCCCACGGGCTGTTACAAGCCTTGTCAGTAGATTTGGGGGGAAATACTGTTACCATTAACATGGAAGTAGTTTCCACCCCATTGGATTACAACCTATTAATTGGTCGTAACTAGTTTTATGCCATGACTGTGGTCGCATCATCTGTCTTCCTCATTGTGCAATTCCCTCATCAAGGACAAATATTCACCATCGACCAATAGGATTTCTGTACACCGGACACCACTACTCATCCTGCGGATAATGTCCCTTTATTAGGGCACTCTTCACGGATATATGAGAGTGTGGGGGGCAGACTCCTTAAATATTCATCCCTTATGGGAGTCTTTCCAACCCCGGATCCACACTAGTACAAAATGAGAAATTAATGACTAAAATTCGACTATAAATGACTATTTTTGAGTTGGTGAGTAATAGTATCTGATTTCCACTATCTTATCTCTAGTTGTATTTCACTAGTCATTAATTGTTTGACTTATTAGCCATTGATTTAGTCATTGATAGTCACTGATTAAGTCATTGATTTAGTCATTGATACTCACTGATTTATTGACTGATTTAGTCATTGGTTGTCATAATTAATGACCAAATATACGACTAAATAAACTACTAGATGATAACATATTTATGACTAAGCTAAATACAACTGCTATAAGATACTAGAAATTAGCTACTAATAGTTGTATATATGGGAATTTAGTCGTTTTCTTAATCACTAATTTATGATAGGGTACGGAGGAATCGAACCACCAATCTCCTGCCTATAATTAGGAAGGTGATCTACCATTGAGCTAGCACCCTTTAACAAGTTGTTATTGCTTGACAATGATGATATTCAAACAAATTTTGCATGGGAACAAAATGAATGTCAAACATATTCAAGAACAATGCTTTAAGTACTAAAAGAATTCTAAGATATAGCAATTCAACTGTGACAATAATGAAAATTCAAAGAAGAATGATCTTACAAACTACGCATGAGTACAATAATCCATGGCTGTACAAATTATCAGGAACAAAAGCAAGCTGCTGCCCTTCACAGATAGAAAAGAATACAAGATCCAACTTGCAATAAATTTGTTTTAATTTTCTATCAATTGTTGATCTCTTGACAGGTAGAGACGTTTTCCTGTCTGAGATCCAAAATAAATACAATTATCTTCAACTTCACTTCTTCAAAACCAGTTATAGTAAAAATTATTCTAGGAATTGTCTTATGAGCAACAACCACTTTTTTGAACAATAGGCTGCTCTTTCATTTGTACAGTAGCAGGTCTGCTGTTATTCATGGTAGGGTCACTTTCCATCCTGCAATACAAAATAAATGGAGTTAATCCAATAGTATTTCATAGAAAATAGAAAATATAATCTCCTTAAAAGCAAGATGTCACAATGAGGACTCTATCTAGGATGCTCTATTCTGGAGTATAGGGGAAGTCGTTTTGTCAAAAACCCTCTTTCAAGGCTACGCTACATATTAGGAAAGAATTCCATGTAAAAAGAGAAACTTATCAATCTCTCTGTGGCTCAAAAATTTCATGAAAACAAGGCTTTGCTCGATAAATATGCTTAAGATGCTGGCAATATTTTAAAGCTTGGAGCCTCAACAAAATTGTTATGAAGATGGATTAGTGATGCGAATGCATGCAACCTAGAAATTACAAATGTCCAGGCCCAGGAAAAAGCTTAACTGAAAACGGAATTACCATTGGCACTGCTGACTCTAAGAAATTGTTTAGAAACAACAAATAAAGTGTGGGATATAGTTCTTTGATGTCGTGGATCAAATACAATCAATGAGAGGTTAATCAAATTTGATATTAAAATTTTTGATGTTAAAATATCTGAGTCACTCGAACAGGGACAAGTCATATGGTAATGCCGCCACAAGTAAAGAGGCAAACAATAATAGAATATGGTTGAAGTTTCAATCCATATGCAACAAAAATTTCAAATAAATAAATGATGGGCATGAGTATTTATAATTTTATATTCTTGCAACATGCAAACTTCTGGATACAATTCACTTGGGCATGAATATCTTGAGAATATTGATAGATATGCTCAATATGCTTGCAAGATTTTATAGCCTGGAAGCCTAGAGCCTGACCAAAATTGTTATGAAAATTCCCATGCACAAGCACATATAAGGCATCACGGCATAGTATGAACAACTCTAGAGAATCCATGCCAAAACAGAAAGAGATATGCCTACAAAATAATATAACCCATATGCAATGATGTCTAAAATTGGATATTCTCCACCACCAAGTGTATATAATGAAAACATAAAAAAAAAATTAACTAAGCCAACCAACCAAGGAGACCCCTTTAGAAGTGAATCTCAATGCCTCAGGACTGAACCTGCTCAACATAATAGATTAGAAAATCATATTCAATGATCTATATCTTATAAAATCTCTGCTTTCTCAAAATAACAGAACAGAGAAATCCATAGCAAGAGACCAATACAGCAAAACTCTGAATTTTTTTCAAAACACAAATTTCTATTCTTGATTTTGTAATAACCCTTGCCAATACTACCCTGGACTTTTAACTCAATTGTTGTTAGGGAAGACTTGTTTATACCACTACTCCTCCTTTAAACTACTGCTACTTTGTTTTCTCTTGCCAACTGATAATGGTTAGGCTTACTGTAAGGGTTATTTAAATCCCGATTTTGTCAAACACCTCACTTTCCATCTACTATAGCGTACTGTTGGAGTCTAGAGGCTTGAAGATATATTGTATGGAATATTTTGGTTTTGATATTTCATTAAATAGTTCCTCTACCCACTAACTTCTTCACAACTTAGTTCAAATATGATTCTTGCACTCTCCTTTAAAGCTTCCAATTGTGTATTCAAGGCATAGTAACTTGTGGTTTCAAGGTTAGGGCCATGTATGATATAGAGATCATTTAAATATTCATATCTTAACAAGAAAACACAAATACACAAACTGAAACAGAAAATGAGAAGCAACAAAACAAGGACTGGTATCTAATAAGAATTCATTGTATTACATGCCTGGAAGTGTTTCTTTTTACTAAGATAAGTAGACTTGTCCCTTTATAGAAGATGTTGATGCTAACAACCTTCCAACTGATGTAAATCGTTGCTACTTCTTCAAACAAGAGTTGGATAAACCTGAGAATTAAGCAGATCTGAGTTCTTTTTGGACACCTCTTGTCTCAAATAAGTAATCCCTTGAGTGTTGTAGAAGACACCACTAGTTTAGAGATTTAGGCTAAGAAATATTGAAGGTATTTTAGTCTTTCAATAGTCTGAAGAAGTCAAATACAATTTGAGATAAAATGCAGTAACCCTCTGCTTGTAGGTGTCTCCTCTGGAAAAACGCAACTAGGTGTCTCCTCTGGAAAAACGCAACAACAACTAGGTGCATGAACTATTTCCACAAATATTTGTAGGTCGTGTTTGCTTCAAATGAGGATAAAATCAATTATTATGACATCCAACACTCTTTATTTTGCTGACATAGATGAAGGTTTAGTAATTGGATTCCTGTAGATTACTTTATCACCACTTAACTTTATCATAAAACAGCAGGATCATAGAAAAAGTAGAATCTCAATCAAATTCATTAGGATTTGCTGGCACAGGTTTACACCATTACAGACAATTAAAATTAGGGAGTCAAACAAACATCTAACATCACAATTGTATAATATAGGTGCTTGTTAAAGGTTGGAAAACATCATAACAAAAAAGTGCCCCTGTTCTTTATCTCAGCAGCCATGGTCATGAAAGCCTGCTCCACATTTGTTGCATTCTTTGCACTTGTCTCCAAAAATGGAATGCCAATCTCATTAGCAAATGCCTTGAAGAACAAAATACACAAAGCATGTCCAGAAAAATGTAGACTGAAAAGTGACAAAAAAAACTAACCCTTGAGAGTAATAAAAAAAAGAATCTACAAGCCAAGTCAACAAACTTAAGACCACAAACTGCCATAGTGTTGCAATTAACAAAAGACAGAGCACCAACAACTTCAAGGCACACTCATATTTAAATCCTCATCAAGTCAAAGACTATGATGCATATAGTGAAACACATAGTACTGCACATGATGCCAAAGCTACTCATCATTTAACATTACCTTGGTTGTATCATAATCAACAGCTTTATTAGCAGTCAAATCACATCTGTTTCCAACAAGCAACCTATTGACATTCTTACTCGCATAGCGATCAATCTTATTCAACCATTGTTTCACATTATTGAAACTCTCCTAACCAGTAACATCATAAACAACCTGCCAAGAGAAGAAAAATATCATTATAAATCCATAAATTTAAATAAATAATGGAGTATACCAAGGATACCAACAATCAATAGCTACTCAACATTTAACATTGCCTTGGCTGTATCATAATCAACAGCTTTATTAGCAGTCAAATCACATTTGTTTCCAACAAGCAACTTCTTGACATTCTCACTCGCATAGTGATCAATCTCATTCAACCATTGTTTCACATTATTGAAACTCTCCTGATCAGTAACATCATAAACAACCTTCCAACAGAAGAAAATTTTCATTATAAAACCATAAATTTAAAGAAATAATGGAGTATACCAAGGATACCAACAATCAACAGCTACTTAGCATTTAACAGCTACTTAGCATTTAACAGCTACTCAATATTAGTTGATATCACGCACAAAGAAACTTCAAACAAAGAAATTAGGGTTATTTACATACAAAATTGAGAAGTACCACTATTTTTATTTCATTCTCAGCATTTAACAGCTACTCAATATTAGTCAATATCACGCACAAAGAAACTTCAAACAAAGAAATTAGGGTTATTTACGTACAAAACTAAGAAGTACCATTGTTTTTGTTTCATTCTCTTCATAGCTAATACGTTGTCATATCCATCTCCCAAAGAGAAATCAATCACAGATGTCACATACCCTCCCATCTATCCAAGGGAAGGAAGGGAACATGATGCCAAATTCTGGGCTTTCACATAATCTTAGCCCATTTATTAGATTCATACAATTAAAAACCCATGTGTGCAGATGCAACTCAACAAACATGCACAGCGGAAATAAACAAATCATCCACAAACATTTCATATGCAAACAGCATATCAATATAGCCATTAAATTAAACTTTGCAAAAGTAAATACACATCATATACTTATCTTCGTTTCGCAATTGACCCCAAGCAACTAGCTATGTCGCTGCAACGTTCCACCCAACCATGGGCCAGTCGTGTTCATCAATCTCTCAACACAACTGCCACCCCCACGCTGGGCATGATTCTTACAAGGAAAAGGGGACATTCCAGCTCATTCACAGCCAATTACTCATTTCATCTGAGCCAAGCTAGTCCACAGCTGGGTTTATCAGGCTACATTTGAACCCTGGAGGCTTACACTCAAGCTCAAGCCAAAACAATGGATTTACCAACCGGATGGCCATGAGTTTGGTCTTTCCCCAAATCGTTTTCATCCAAAAACGAATTGTGGGATGGGGAAAAACACTCATAGGTAGGAAAACGTTTTCTCCCCAACTCTCTAAGCATTTAACAGCAAAAACGGTCTCTATGGAACCCCAAGTTCATTCCCCTTCTTCCCCATTGGTATACAATAGAAAAACGCCCTTCTCAACTGGGAGAATGAAGGAAAACACAACAAACATGGCTGGAAAACGCCCAGGTAGCTCCAAACTCATGAGGGAGAGAAAACTGGTTCATGGATCCAGGCATGTGGAGCAATTCATGGCTCTTTTCTTTCCCAAGAAGTAAAACGTGATTTCCCATGCAGGGTGGCTTGCCCATACTCGAATTTGGACAGCCATACCTCTCATTCCCCAAGGCATTAACTATCTCAACTAACTCTTTGGAGAAATCAATGATTGGGTACAAAAGTCAACATGGGTAGTTGAGGGTTTGATGGGTTCTCTCATTGACACTTGACTTGACTTGAGTGGCTCAAGGGTTTGAATGTTTTCCCTCCCAATTCCTTATAAAATCATGCCCCCATCTCTTTGTTGCATTGCATAGCTAGTTGTGGGTATTTTATTTAAAATGCATATTTACATGATGTTTAAATTCCAATGTGCCTGGCTAGCACGCAAACCTTATGCATCAATAAATCGATGGCGTGGCCTTGGCCTTGAGCTCCTCACCATGATTTTATAACAATATTACATCATTTACATTTTAATGCAATAGGGTCAATGTGGGGATGTGACAACAGAGAATTATGATAAAAGGAAATAAGATTCTTAAGAAAACGTTGCAAACCAGGTCAATGGCAGAATATGCAGTCTTCAATGAATCTTGGTGTAACTCTTCTTCGTGGCAAGGAAACTGCAATACGCACTCACCAAGTACAGTTCATGTAAACACGACCTTCCAATGCACTAAAACTCCAAAGTAATCACGAGTTATATGCCAGTGTCGAAAATGCATGCCTCCTCAGTAAAATAATATATTATTAAATCCAACCCTTGTTTTGGTGAGAAATTGGTTTCTCTTACAAACAAAGCAAGCACATAGATATGCATTAATGCACAACATCCATTGCAATAGTTCAGTGAAAACAAGATATAGTAATATAGTACAAGATCCAGTAGGTAACATAGATATGTTCCCCAAAATTGAACTAGAATTTAGACACAATCTAAAATTCTAAATATGGAACAAGTGAAGACAGTTGAGATAAACATTTACCGTCAAATCCGTAAAGACTATATCCATGGATTGACCATCTTTCTCCATGCATGGTCAATATAAGTGATGCCATTTCTCTTGATATCCTTCATAAATATCCTCAATACTTATTGTCTGGGTTGTTGAGTTCACTATCTACTTATTGGAGAGATCGGTCTCCTTAAAACTATATTGTTCGATTCCATAATGAAGAATTGGTTATAATTTGGGTAGCTAGCGAGAGATGGTTGCAAGTGAGCGATGATCTCCAAGCAAGATGTGAAAGTCAGGGGTGCTCCAAAGTGTAGTGCAGGTGATAAAGAGGTATAGAGGAAGGGAGGTCGATTGAAGGCAGTTTTCTCTCTAACTATAAAGAGGTCGATCCAACGGTGCGAGTGCCTACTATCTGACGTTTGAAATCTATCTCTAATCGATAATACGGGTCCATTGCTCGAGACAACTGAAAACCTACCGCCCTTTAATTTATTCAAATTCGGCTTGGAATGGGAAGCAAATTGAACCCTTCAATATTTCTATCGTTCCTAGTTTACATAAATCATTTCCCAATAAATTCCATATGCATACTTATCAATTCAGGAGTATCCGTAATATGCAACATGTTTCAGTGGAGTAGTCGGACAGAACGGAATGCTAACTATTGGGAAGGTGAACAAAAAGTGTGTCCTATTGAACTTACTGCTCTTCATAACATCCTTCATCTCTTTATTATTTCCGCATGGATGTGTTCATGCCTTACCAGTTGCAGTATGTAAACATGCAGGATAGAAGGACTAGTCTGCTCATAGTGATGTAATCACTGCAAAGATATTAGATGTGGATCAATTTGAGAGTTGAAAATGGGATCATATTTAGGAGTGGTTGTAGCATCTGCAAACCCTCCAAAGTTTATTCACCTTTGCTACAAGCCTCCAACTGGAGATGTTAAGACACACGCCAACAGTTTGCAGGTCTAATAGTTTTTATAATATAGCGCAACATCCTATTTCAACACCTTTATAGAGAAATTCACTAATGTAAGGATAACAAGGTCATATGACATCATCCAACTCTTCCAAATGTCAAAAAACCATGCAGTGATTTAACGATCTGGAAAAGGAGGCTATCAAGTTCTTTAAAATATTCTAAGAAATAATATGATTAAGAGTTCTACCATAAACATATATGGTACATACAGGCAAGATTTTCAAAATAGAAGCTACTCTGTTAAGTGCACCACTACAGTTTAATATTAGTAAATTTTATTATTACGCGCAAAATCCCAAGTTCCTCAAAACTTCAACAGAAAAAGAAACATGTATACAAAGCAAACTTAGGGAAAACTTACAGAATTTAAATGAACCTACTATAGTATGTAGAATGGTCGACTTGATCTCACTCCATTATTTTTTTTAAGTGCTACCCATTGGCAAGCAGATCCAACATTTTTCCACCCAGCTCAGACTGCCCAAAATAAAAGGTTTTCTTCATGTCTCGATATTGATGGGTCTTGTTACACAGTAATTCCCTTTGCTCCTGTACTTAAATAAGCTGTAAAAATTGGCTCTACAAATCATTGGCTTCTTCCACTATATATTGAAGCAACTTGGCCAGTATAATCTCTAACTGTAAAGGAAAAACTACATAAATCCCTTACACTAGTGGGAAAGGAGAGATACAAGTTTGTGCATCGTTTAATTGCAGTGAAAACAAGTACAGGGAATGGAAAAATGAACGTGGAATGGAAGGCCCAACTTTTATAGGAGACAAAAATTGTTGCAGTGAAAATTAAGTCAGTAGGAAACATATATTGGTAAACACAAGGAAATGAATATATACTAGTCAAGCACAAGTCCGCAGTAGGAAACCTCGACATCGAAGCCTAAGTTCCGCCGCCTTCGCTTCCTTGAAGAGCTACCGACGCGTCAAAAAAACTACCACCTCCACTTACAAAGAAGATCTGCCACCTTCTCCACACCAAAACACCACTGTGTATTCCTAACACTACCGCTTCCATGTATGATCTACCAGAGCTGTCAAGAAAGGGCTGCTTCCACTGCTTCCAAGAAAGGTCGATGCTTGCCTCAAGAGCCTGCAAAAATTGCAGAAGAAATGAAAGAAGGAAGGTGGGTGGTTATGGAGGCTACGGTAGGAACCCTAGCCTCCTGAAAGTTTCCTTAAACGACTATCAAAACCTTCTTGTTGTTGTAGAGCTCAATACCCTAGTTGCCTTAATGAATTCCCTAGTTTGATCAATGGAATGGATGTTTATGTTCCATATGAACTGGTTGGAAGGCGGGATAAAAAACCTATTCATGGTGCCAAAATTTTGAAAAATTCATTCTCCACACAATGCTAAAATTTGTGGCACCAAAACCCTTATCCTAGAGTTCAAAGTAATTAGTTGTATAGTATGATTAATTGCTTCTAAAAAGAAATTAATTGATTTTGATTGTTTGGTGTGTATATATATGGTTGGTTTGGTTTATATATATAACTATATTAGTATTTACAAATGGAAATATAAAGTTGAATAACTATATTATATTTTGTTTTTAAATGTTTATATTAGAATAAAATAATTATATTATATATGCTATATTATAATTATAACTATTATTACATCAATATGATTCAAACAAATATGGAGTCTTCCCCATAGGCCCAAAGTAACTAAAGGTTGGATTATTCAATGAGGTGATGCCATCAATTAGGTTATTTCCTTCTTTAGGGGCTATGGACAACATATTGTAGTTGTGAGGAAAATGCACTATAAGGCAATTAAAGACAAGCTATATGAACTAAATTAAAACCTGTATTCTCCACCTTGTTATGATTTGTGAGCTCAAACTACCAAACTCAATCACTTTCTTAAGCTTGATGAAATGAGATGTGCCAGGGGAGCTCAACTCTGTGCCCATTTTCTTTCACCAAAGTTTGGGCATAGGGAAACCAAGGAAGTTTTTAAAAATTTCGCTATTAAAAAAGCATGTCTAAATATAGTGACCATAAATGCACAAGATGTTGCATCAAAATGTCACAAGAGATTGAAAAGGAGTTTAGAACTCAATATAGGGATTTCTTTGAAACCTAGTGCCTCATTAGTAAGAGGAAGCTAGCCATGCAAATGTGTTTAGACATGGTCCCACATAAACTATTGTAAGGTCATGAGAGGCACATGATCAAGAATGCTCTTGACAAGATAGATTTGACCTGAATGGAGATGGCTGACAATAAGTCCTGAAGCATTAATAAATTCCCTAGTGAGTTCTATAAATCCATGCGAGACTTTATAGGTCTTAACTTACTTAAAAGTTGGTAAGGAAGCCTTACTGAAATTCAATGGGGAACAAATTAATATAGGGTTTATGTGTCATTCCTAATCCTAGAGATCATATACTTTAACAAGTTGGAGGCTTAAAACTCAACTCAATGTATCATACAAGATATTAATGAAGAACATGGCCATTACAATTAAAAAATTCCCTTGGTTTTTATTTGGCTTGAATGAACTAGATACATATGTGGCCACTTCATGGTAGAAAACATTAGTATTGTATATGAAAGGATGTAGTGGGAAAGATATTATTGTTTGGTAGGGGATGGAGTGGGAAAGATGCCTTGGTTAATTGTATGATAATGAGACCAATTGTTTTGATTCTTGGACATTCCATCTGGAAGAAATAAAATGTTTGTATTGCAATTCTTGGCCTGGGTTTTAAGATCTTTCATGGGTCTACTCAGGAAATGCATGTTGTCACCTAAAGGAGCTTGGCTCCGGTTGGCAGCTTCAATCATCCTCAAAGGTTCCTCCAACAAGTTGTAATCTGATTTATTTATTTTTTAAAGAAAAAAAAATGCATCCTATTCAGATAACAGTTAGACCTGCATGTATGAACTAACATGCAATGTAACAATAATTGAGGATTGTGTGAAAGGCTAAGACCTGATACTATCCAATTTTCATCAAACTGGGAAAGGGGCCCAAACAAAGATTAGTTTCGCTTCCCTGTGCATTAAGTGCACTCTTTGTGAGCCTTCATGCAGGGAAATCCACATGACCATAGGACACAACCCAAGCATTTGTATTTACAAGGGTTTTCCCGCATTCCTCAAAATTTGCAGGGTTTTACTTCGTTTGGTGGTGTTCCATTTATTTTTCTTAAAGTTCAGTCGAGTTCTCCACTACTGAGCCTTGGGCTTAAAGAGTCGTAGAGATTCGGGTACACACGTTCATGGCTATTCAGCATGGATAAAGTTAGAAAGCATAAGATATTGCATCATAGATATTTTAGAAAGGCTCGTGGGAAAAATAGTGATGAACCTACATTCAAAAAATGCAGATGATGCAAGGGCATGGGCATAGGCCCCTACCCATTAACATTAGATGAAATAGTAAGGGCTCTGCTAAAAAATTAAAAAATATGAACATAAGCAATCGGGGTAGAACATTCCCCCCAAATTTCATCCAGCTCTGAAGGATGACATCCCTGTATGTTATTATTATTGTATTTAATGGGTTTTTCAGCATTTAAATTATGGTTTTCACAAGGTCTTCCTTTTCAACAACATATATCGTGTTTGAATCGAGAAAAAATACAAAACTTGCAAAGATGTAAATATGTGAATAAAATGCTTGGAACCTGGAATTCAAGTGCCCACCATTGTTTAATGGGTTCGATCCTTCAACACTCCTAGTCAGGGATTGAACTCGACATATCCTTCTTGGACCGTGGGCATGGAAATGTGAGTTTTTCAGAAAAATAGGTTTTTGTAATGCCCGTTGCTTCATGCCCTACAATACCAAGCTAAGGTAGGATAATCCAAAGCCAGCGATGAGGATAGAGAGAGGTATATTGATCTTATTAACACATGATAAATTAAAGTGTATTGTGCATTTATTTAAAAAAAATAGGTGGTTTTTTTAATTGTGAATAAGCACAAATGAATGGTATTTATTTGTGTTAATGAAAATGAAATTCATGGCACATTCATGTTTTGGCACACTTAATTTTTGAGGTGGTTTGGTTGTTTTTTTTGTATACTTCATTTTTTGAGGGGTTTAGGTTGTTTGTTTTTGTAGCATGGTGATGAACATAAAAAAAAAAAAAAAAAGGAATTCAAGTTGTAGGTGTTAATATTTATTTTTATGGAATGTTTGATATGGATTAATATAGATATTGTGATAGTCTATTGCGTGCATGGTGGCTTTAATAAATTGTTGTAATTGTACTCAAAATAGTCTATGCCATGGATTCCAATGAATATGTTGTTATCTTTGATATTCCATTTATATTTCATAAACAATTATGCAATATATTTTTAAAGAGAAAATGGGGCACACTCATGTCCATGATTCCAAGATGAAGCGACATCATATGTATTATGTCCTACGATTATAAAAACATTAAATACATGCTGAAACAAACTTCTTCAACTTCACAAAGGCTATGATTTCTACTCGAAGTATCACAATCTATTGGGTTATGGAATCTTCAATTCAAATTTTGAGTAGTGGAGGGTACAAAGGAATATCGTCGGCATTCAAGTTTAACTTGTGGATTTTTTTTCGGTTCATGGTGAACTTGCTATCATAAATGGTGGAGAAGAGAATAATATTAGTGCTCATGAATGTGATGAGAAAGGGTATGTTACTTTGTTATATGTTTGATAATGTGTGTATTGGTTGCATGTAGTGGTGCAATTGCAAGGTCAAAGGGTTTCATGGGATTTCGAACGATTTTGTGGAAATGGTTTATGTAGAGAAATTTAATTTATGGTTAAATTGTGGTAGATCAGGGACCAATACGAGAGGAGAGCTATTGGCACTCTGGCTTGTCCTCTTTTTTTCCAATTCTCAGCGTATTTCTTTACACCATATTGTTGGCGGCTCTAAACTTATAGTTGATTGGGAGAAAGGTTTGTGCTCTTTAAAGGTGATGGAGCTCTCACATTGGATGGCTCATGTTAATCTTCTGCTCAAGGTATTTCCTGATGTCTCTATCATGCATATCTTCAAGGAGTTCAATACACATGCGAACGCTTCCTATTTTTATATAAATACTAGGAAAGTGTTAGGAAATAAAATACATAGTAAATATGAATACCTAATTAAGAAGAATATTTTCATGATGAAGAGAGAGGACATGGGACACCAACTTGAGAGGCGGTTTCATATTTTTATGGTAAAAGTAAAAGTAAAACATAATATATATTATACTAGTATCTAGTAACTAATTGCAATTTTCTCGTGACTAGCTAGTCATATTTATATTCCCGTGACTAAATTAGTTATTTATGTTAGTCATTTTTATTTTAGTCACTTTTTATCTAGTCATATATTTTATCCTACGACTAAATTAGTCATTTATCTTATTCGTTTTTTGTTGGCTTATTTAAAATTGCTCAATTTTAGTCGTTTATCCCTTGAAAAAACGGTGGTGACTAACGTTTTTAGTCACCTCGTCACTTATCTCTGATTTTGTACTAGTGCCACCTTCCCATGTTTCCACGGTAAACATGATTTCCTCCATGATCCCATCATCATCCAACCCGACTAACCAATGGCTCGTGCCCGATCCCAATAAATTGGACTTGATTGGAGATACTATGCCTCTATCATCAGCCGAAGCCACTTATGAGGCTATCCAATCAGCACCTGATGTACACTCTTTAGTGGCACCTACGTCTTGTTCTCTATAGTGGACTTCATCCCTACCATATCCTCTACTCTAGACTTTTCATTCCAACGAGTCCATTATGGAGATTATGAGCGTGGATGAACCTCCATGGGAAGACCTCCATCATCGATCCGCTTTCCTACCACCCGTGGATTCTATAGAAAACAATATTGCAACTATTTTTCCACCGGATGTCTTTCCTTGCCCCAAATATTTGATCCTCACTTGTGATAGGGTCACCGAGGGAAACCTGGAAAACATCACGCCCACTATTTTGATTGACATCTCGGTCACACCCGGAGTCGTGGAACATATCCGCATAGGCCAAAACTGTTCTCCTAAAGATATCACGACATAGACGGCCTTCTTTAAAAAATTCCACGACATATTTGCATGGAGCTATGAGGAAATTCCTGGGATTGATCCTACCTTTGTTGTACATGAGATTCAAACATATCCCGACGCTATGAGAAGATACACTTCACAAGTATGATATCTCCACCTTCAGTGGTGGTGGAGGGGAGATCATGCACAATTGTGTAATCTCCACTTTTAGAGGTGGTGGAGGCAGGACCTGGAATGAACCTATGAAGGAGACATATTGGAAGACACATGACCTACACTCATAAATTATGGAATAGAAAGACTTTAAAAGTTGCTTTCAATTGTAGGTAAGGAAATATCTAGACAAGTTGACCCTTTGGGATCATAATACATGAGTTTATTAAGATTTGTGATCTTCCCCTCATGGGGGAACATCGTGATTCTGAACACTATGGAGGTTAATTCTTGCATAGAATACATGTAGCTACACCCAAGGAGGAGGTTGTAATATAATTGGGCATTAAAAACCTTGATGTCAATTAAGGCCATTTTCCTAGAAAACTAGATGGGTACATTTTGTAAGATACCTTGTGGTTGAGTGGCATGACCATTTACATACGCAACATCATAAGGGATGGCACAAGTTCAATGGAAAAAATATTCTTCCAAATGTGAGTGGACATGATGCAAGTAGAGGCACCTTTGTTAATAATGGAATGGTGAATAACTAAGTTCTTGAGAGACACTAGAATTTGAAAAGCTACCGAATATGGAATCCAAGTATATGCTTGATCGAGATCGAACATCATTAGTTGAGCATCAAAAGGATTGATAACAACCAATGTGGAAAAAAATATTTTAGTTGTGAGGGACAATTCCTAAGAACCTCTAATGTAGACATGGTAGTAGGTGACTACACCAAATCATCCACAATGCTATAATTAGGAGCAGTTCAGGCATTGGGTTTATTGGATAAACAATGCAAATGGATCTTTGGGATCTTAGGGATGGGGTCCATGTTAGGACGAGGAAAGTGCAAAGGCTCTTTGACTAGTGGAGGGTCTTTCCATTGATCAATATTGGGGGTGTCATTAGCCGGGAAGTATTGATTACACCGCATTTGGAGGTTGACATCAATGGACATCATGAAGAGATGTTGGATAGAATGGTCATGGGAATGATTAGAATTTGCATTAGAGGAATTTTCAACCTAAAATGGTCCTCCTAAGGAAAAATAAATAAATTGATAAAATAATGCCATGCATAAATTTTTTTAATATTATTTCACATTTATTGAAACTACCCATGGACAAAGTTCGATGTAGTGTTTTCACCCAAAATAAGGAAAGAAAATTAAATACAAAGTGTCATCTTAAGATTTATTGGACCCAACTTAAAAGTATAGTATTATTATAATATAATAGTAATATATATTCATTATAATATTAATTAATTAATTAATTAGTTATATTAGTTATAATATTAATTATTATTACTATTATATATGGGTCATGTATTACCTAAAATATGGATGGGTATATTAGTTATGATATTAGTTACTATTATATAATAATTATATATTATATATTAGTTAAAAGTTACTGGATCCAACTTTTCACGGTGTATAATATTATTATAATATATTAATTATAATATAATAGCATTATATATTTTATATAGGTAACGTATTACCTAAAATTAGTTAGCATATTAGTTTCACTCTTAATATCGAAGACAATTTTGGGCATCTTGGGCCACGGGTAGACAAATTATATTATTACAAAATTCCACCTGTCTCCAAATTATATAATACAAAATTTCCTCTCTTATGTGGCTCTTTTAATCTTTTAAATATTTTTATTGCTTAATATATGATGACATGGAATTTGAATTAGTAATACAAAATTTCCTCTCTTATGTACCTCTTTTAATCTTTTAAATAGTAAATTATTGGTTAATATATGATGACATGGAATTTGAATTAGTGTACCTCTTTTAATCTTTTAAATATTAAATTATTGGTTAATATATGATGACATGGAATTTGAATTAGATTTGGGTGAACCATTTTTCAACCAAATGTCCTCTAATGATGGTAGAGATGGATAAGGTTCCATAGGCTATGTTGTTACCACCACTTGCGATGGGAATAGGTTTTGAAGGACCATCGATTGCAATTGGGTCAGATGAGGAACTACCAAATTCAGTGTCATTTTTTGATGGTGTTTAGTTCGTATTGAAATAAAATTTCGTAGCACAATCGATGAACTGAAGGCGCAAAAACTGTCGGTCAAGAAATTGTCGGACCATTGACGTTTTCTATTTATGTTGAACAACCGACCCTTATTGTGACATGTGTCAACTAAAAGGACATGGTCAAAACATGCTAATACTTTGGAATTCCAAATATTTCCATCGCTAGACTGATGGATGTCGAAGGGCATTTTGTTGATATTTTCGATGGTTTTTTCGTCAGTAGATCGAGGGAAATTCATTGGTATACCGAGGGCACATCATCAGTTGTTTTGATGGTTTACCATCGTTAGAAGGAGGGAAAATCATCGTTCAAATGATGGATCATTGTTGATATACGTAGTGTGCTTGGAAGATGTGGTAGTGCACACCATCGATTGTTTTGATGGTTTCCATTGGTAGTCCAAGGGACCGCCACGGAAACCTAAAATCCTTGATGAGTAATTGTTAATATATGTAATGTGCTTGGAAGATATGGGAGGGAAAACTGTTAGTTTTTCCGATGGTTGGAAGTCAGTTGATGAATGAAATATGGTTAGTAGAGCGACATCTTCAGCAAAAGTGCAACATCCTTCCTGGCCATGGACTAGATGTTTGTCATTGCAATATTTCATCGGTCAAACAATGGAGGTCTAGATATGGTAGACTCCCATCTGACTTGCATTAGAGCATATATATTGCATGGGTAGAGGACCATTTAGGATGCATGAATATAGGTAGAGGAAGGCCCCCAAAAAATAATAATAACATTGTAGGTACATGAGGTCAAGGTCAAAAAGATCAAAGAAGGAAGATGCACATATAGAGGATCATTTCAAGGGTAGAAATGGAAGAAGCATCTTGTAACATTGTTAGCGTGGCATCTCATGTAGGAACTAGTGGTCAACCTGGTTCAAAAGGTAATTCTCCCTCAATAGTAGAAGCTAAGATACAAATCCCACCAGAAGAAAGAAGAGATATAGGGGAATCAAAGTCTCAAGGAGAAAATTTTGTAGAAACATAACATGAATTCCAAATTCTAGAAGAAGGACAAGGGGATACATGGGAACTTACACCTAAGAATCACAGTCTTTTTCCTAAACAATGGGTAGCTCTTGAATTTCCTATCCCAGATAAAGTGAGTGCTTCTAATAATTTTACACTAGAACAAGAGGAAATTGTTCCATTCCAACGAGTGCATGCTGAATTTCAAATTCCTGAAAAATATTGGAGACTGCGGGAAAATATTGCTACTCCAACATCCACAATCAAATTTTTCATTGTTGATACTCAGGGAGGTGCACCTATGAATCCCATTACCTTATCAGAGCTCCTTAATTTCCATGGAAAAACTACCAAAGAACTAGATTCCTTCTTGTTCAAATTCAATGTGCTACGCTGGAGCTATGATTGTACTATAGATTTGAAGAAGTTGAAATTGTTTCCTACTATCCCGAAAGGGGCAACTTTGAGGTGGTTTACGGGTCTTGGTGGTGGTACCACAAACTCTTGGGATGAAATGAAGTAGGAATTTATTTATAAATACCAAGAGTATTGAAGATACCAAGAGTTGAGGGAGGATATATTCAAGATGACATAGAAGGAAGAAGAAAATTCAGAAGACTATGTAGATTGTTTTCCCAATACAATTTGTAGAGGTCCCCACATACAACTCTGGGAGATGACATATTGAGGACAATTTTAATCGAAGTAATGTGGGTTGAATGGATGTACATGATGAATAAGATGGGAAAAATAGAAATCTAAAAATAAATTTATGATACAATATGTGAATTGTGAAAAAGATGCTCACGACGAGCTTCCAGAGGCAAACCAGGGACTAGAGACTTTTCCAATAGAGCTATGAAGTCGTCCAACAGAGGAGTAACCTACATGGATATTGGAACCTTATTAGAGGATTTTAAGACTAAAATACTCATCACATTATCTTCATAATTGGATGTTTTTCAAGCTGAACAAAGACAAATTGATGCTGAGAAGTCCCTTGCTATTGTTTTTCCATGTTGTAGATAGAAACACTCCTCAAAGGAATTTCCAGTGAAAACTACCAAAGTTTGTGGGATTTATTATTAGTATCATCATAAAAAATCATTCCCATTACTACTAGGACTAAAGGTAGTATACCATGTTGATGTATATGTAACTTCGGAATGTATTTCATATATATTTATTGTACCCTTATTAGAGATGTGTTATTCCTCTATAAGGAAGTGTCATCATGTGGATTGACAAGTGTCGTAAGTGTGTGTACTTGCCGATGGGTTATTAGACCACCATGTGTGGGGTTGACCCTGAAATATATATTATATTTTGGATGTACCTAGCTAGACAAGTCGGCCCCATAAGGTTACTGGGAAAACAGGTTAGTATAAATAGAGATCAAGAGATCTCTATTTAAATCATTCAGAAAGTCATCTCTCTCTCACTCAAAAAGTGGTGCACTAGTGAGGAGGAGGATCATCTGCTTCTAGGAGACTATCTCAAGTGTATTTTGGTTGTACTTTGGTTGAGCCATTGCTCTCTCTATCTCTGAGGAAGTTGTGGAGTTTTTCACCTTAGGGTTTTCCCCACGGAAACTCTGTCTCTCTTGTCTCTCATGCTTTTGATTCTTGTGATGCTTGTCATGCTTATTGTGATTTTTATGCATTGATATACTGTATATGTTATTCTCTCAGTGAAGATCCTAGAGTATTGTGACTTAATGCTCAAAATTTAACATGGTATCAGAGCTAACCTGAGAAGAAGACATTTTGCAATGACGGAAACTTGATTTTCTTCTTTATTGGGTTCCTCTCCACAGATTTTGGAAAAGCAGTATAGTAGATTGACTCTACTCATCAAGGAGAATCTATCTGTCCAATCAGAATTCAATTCTGAGCATTTTCAGATTTGGCCCTAAAACGTAGGGTTTCCACAAAAATAGGAATTTCTGAAATCTGAAGGCATAGCTGGAAGATCCTTGCAAAAATCGAATTTTAGAGCTTTGGATCGAGATTT
This sequence comes from Larix kaempferi, assembly GCA_027924585.1. Classification (NCBI taxonomy): domain Eukaryota; kingdom Viridiplantae; phylum Streptophyta; class Pinopsida; order Pinales; family Pinaceae; genus Larix; species Larix kaempferi. Next base: position 50,331,705 of record BSBM01001719.1, read on the forward strand.
TTGGCTGGGTAGATCTCCGGGAAACTCAAACCCTAATTCAGGGCTCTCCCTAGTGAACCCGGGAGGACAAAAAGGCAAATATGAAGGGTAAAGATTTGTTGATCTCAAATTCTGAATACACCAGGATGATCAGCTCATCAAGGCACATCTTTCTATCCTTTCAGAAAATTGAAATTCACATTTTGAATTTTTAGGGGTTTTTTGACAAACCCTAATCCGGGACCAGATCCAGTTTTCAGCATTTCAAGTGGTAAGACCTAAATCTTTTCTATTTCCATTTGAAGTACTCTTTATGATGTCTCACCGCACCAAGCTTGAGGATAAGCTTGAAGGAGCTGATAACTTCCGAGGTTGGAAGTATAGGATTGGGTTAATCCTAGAAGAGAATGAGTTGGACTCATATGTAAAAGAAGACATCCCTATCCCAGAGGATGAAGAGGCTAAGGTATTGCATAAGAAAAACTTGGTCAAGGCAAAGAGAATTATTGCTGATTCTATCAAAGACCATCTCATACCCCATGTGTCTTCTCTAAAGACACCCAAGGAGATGTTTGACTCTTTGACCAAGCTATTTGAAGGGAAGAACATAAATCGGAAGATGACCTTGCGGAACCAATTGAAAGGTGTAAAGTTTCAGAATGGAGAAACCATTCAATCTTATTTTTCAAGGGTCTCCCAGATCAAGGAACAACTAGAACCAATGGATGAAATGGTGGAGAATGGTGGAGTGGTGATGACCACTCTAAATGGCCTACCCAGGTCATGGGATTCCTTTATTCAAGGAATTTGTGCAAGGAAGAAGTTGATCTCCTTCAATAGATTGCGGGAATAATTCTCTCAAGAAGAAGCTAGGCTTGTGGCGCGAGAAGAAAAGATGGGAAATGAAGATCAAGCTCTCATAGCACATGCCAAGAAAGGAAAATCCAAGAAGGAATCATCACATAACAGAATATTCTCATACCACCATTATCATAAAGATAAGAAAGATCTCAGATGCTTCAATTGCAATGAGAAGGGACACTTTGCTTCAAATTGTCCCAAGAAGAAGAAAGACAACAACAAAAACTTCAATAAGAAAAAGAAGAATAACAAAAGAAGATATCATGCTCATGCTACCGAAGATGATGAACGCCCAAAGAAGAAGGCTAGGGCAGAAAGTGATAGTGACGATGAATCATCAATTGAAGAAGAATATGTTCTAATTTATGCTCTCACAGATACTATCTCCCATGGTTGTAATGATTGGTTGATTGATAGTGGGGCTTCCAAACACATGACTGAGTTTAAGGAATCTTTTGTGAATCTATCTGAACATGAATCACCCCATAAGGTGAAACTTGGGGATGATTATCAATACCCAATCAAAGGAAGTGGTGAAGCCTCCTACAACCTAGATTCTGGAAAATATTTGAAGATGAAAGAAGTCCTTTATGTACCTGGGATCAAGAAGAACTTACTCTCCATCTCTGCATTGGATGCAAAAGGTATGAGGGTTGCATTTGTGGATTGCCAAGTCCTAATGTGGCCAAAGGGAAAGAACATAGATGATGCAGTAGTGATTGGAGAGCAAGAGGGAGGTTTGTATAAATTGAAGGGACAACCTAAACATGCCATGGTACATGAATCCATGGAGCCAAGTGAACTTTGGCATAGAAGACTTGCTCATATGCACTATAGGGCACTTCCAATTGCAAGCAAGGTTGTAGAGGGTCTTCCTAAAATCAAGACTAAACATGAAGGTGTTTGCAAAGGATGTGCAAAATGTAAGAACATTAAGAAGGATTTCCCAAGCAGTGAAAGAAAGGAAAAAGACATCCTGGAAATCATCCACTCAGATGTATGTGGTCCTATGTCATCCAGTTCTCTGAGTGGGTATGTTTACTATGTCTCATTTATTGATGACTTCTCTATGAAGACTTGGGTATACTTCTTGAAGAGAAAAGATGAGGTGTTTGATAAATTCAAGGAATTCAAAACCTTGATGGAGAATCAAACTGACAAGAAGATCAAAACATTCAGATCCGACAATGGTGGAGAATTCACCTCAGGTGACTTCAAGAAGTTTTGTAGCGATTCATGGATTAAGAGGGAGTTGACTACTCCTTATAATCCTCAACAGAATGGAGTTGTAGAAAGGAAGAACAGAACAATCATGGAAGTAGCAAGGGCAATGTTGCATGACCAGGATCTACCTATGCATCTATGGGCAGAAGCAGCTAGAATAGTTGTATATGTGCAGAACAGAACACCCCACAAGATATTGGATAACAAGACACCAGAAGAGGTCTTTTCTGGTAAGAAACCTAAAGTCAGCCATTTCAGAATATTTGGTTGTCCAGTATACACTCATGTCCCAAAGGAAAAGAGGACTAAACTAGATCCTTCAGGAAAGAAGGGTATCTTTGTGGGTTACAGTGAAAGCTCTAAGGCTTACATAATATATTTTCCAGGGTTCAAGAAGATTGATGTCAGCAGGGATGTAACATTTGATGAAAACTCAACATTCATCAAATCAAGGAAGGCACCTATTGAAGTTTATGAAGAACCTAAGGAGACTAGATTTCAAGACACTACCATGACTGAAGCAGTTCCAGAAGTTGTTCATGAGTTTGAAGATCCGCAAGAACATGTAAATCCACCCCATGAGGATAACTCTCACAAGAGGAAACCTGCATGGGCTAGAGAGCTCATTCAAGATGCAAAAATATTTGGCATTCTATAAGAAGAACACAGTGCAAAGAAGAGAACCAGATCACATACCAGCTATGTTGCTTTACTCTGTGACATTATGAACAAAGAACGTTCCAGTTATGAAGAAGCAGCGGAAAAGAAAGAATGGAAGGATGCCATGGTTGAGGAATACCAATCAATAATGAAGAATGATGTTTGGGATGTTGTACCAAGACCTAAAGAGAAGTCTGTTGTGACTTCTAAATGGATCTACAAAATCAAGCATGCTACAGATGGTAGTGTAGAGAAATACAAAGCAAGATTCGTAGCTCGTGGCTTCTCTCAGAAAGAGGGAATAGATTATGAAGAAACTTTTGCACCTGTAGCCAGGTATACTTCCATCAGAACAGTACTTTCCCTGGCTGCAGCGATGAAATGGAAAATACACTAGATGGATGTCAAGAGTACTTTCTTGAATGGTTTAGTTGAAGAGGAAGTATATGTAGAGCAGCCACTCGGTTTCAAAATACATGACAGGGAGTCATATGTGTGTAGATTGAAGAAAGCCTTGTATGGCTTGAAACAAGCTCCCAGAACTTGGTATGGTAGGATGGACAGTTTCCTATCTAGTTTGGGCTTTACCAAGAGTAAAGAAAATTCCAACCTTTATTACAAGGTTGAGGAAGGGAATCCTATGATTCTACTCCTGTATGTGGATGACTTATTTGGAACAGGAGATGACAGATTGATTGCAGATACTAAGAGAAAGCTTGCTGCCGAGTTCGATATGAAAGATTTGGGAATGATGCATTATTTCCTAGGTATGGAGGTGTGGCAGAGTATAGGTGGGATCTTACTTGGTCAAGGGAAGTACACAGTAGATATCTTGAAGAGATTCAGGATGATGGATTGCAGATGTGCTAACGAATCCACTAGCCAGGGTGAAGTTCGAGTACTTCAGAGAGAGGCTTGGTGTTCTTTGGATTGGTGACCCTTCGAGGAAGAAGCGATGGACACATTTGCTGAAGCCATTCCAAGCATGTTGGAAGGAGGATCCTTCACATGGCTGTGGATGTAAGAGTTGGATGATGAGCATCAGGATGATGTTCTGGTTTCTACTTTGTATGATCAGTTGGATCATTTTTATGTATTTATGTATGCATCATGTTGGATGCTGGATATGATCAGTTGGATCATTTATATGTATATGTAAGTACGCATCATGTTGGATGCTGTATATGATTAGTTGGATCATTTATATGTATGTACGCATCATGTTGGATGTTGGATATGATCAGTTGGATCATGTGTATGTGTTTTGTATAAGCATCATGTTGGATGCTTGGACCATTTATCTGTATATGTATTAGGTGGATACATTCTATGATCAAGTAGATCATGTGTGTTGATATGTATCATGTATTTATATTTGTATCAGGTGGATACACTGTGTGATCAGGTGGATCATGTATGATGATATGTATCAGGTAGATACTTGGTATGCATCAAGTAGATGCATTGTATGATCATGGATGACGAGCTTCAGGATGTTGCTCCAGATGACATGCAGCAGGATGTTGCAGTGATGATGATCAGGATGATCATGTGTACATTAGGATGATGTATGGTGAGTATCAGGTTGATACTATGTGGTCGTGGAACAGGTTGTGCAGATAAGCATGTAATTTGTGTCATGGGAGATTTGCAGATAGTCTTTCGAGGTTTTGCCTACGGCATGTAATTTGTACCCTGGGATATCTGGAAAATGCTCTTTCAAGGTTTTGCTTGGGAGGACATATAATTTGTGCCCTAGGAGATCTGCAGATAGTCTTTCGAGGTTTTTCCTATGGCATGTAATTTGTGCCCTAGGATATTTGGCAGATGCTCTTTCAAGGTTTTGTCCTATGGCATGTAATTTGTGCCCTAGGAGATCCGATAGGTTGAGCCATGTGTTCGTAATCAGTCCTGGGATGCTCTTTTGAGGTTTTTCCATGACCACATGTAATTTGTGTCCTAGGAGATCCGATAGGTTGAGCCGTGTGCTCGTAATCAGTCCTGGGATGCTCTTTCGAGGTTTTGTGGTGATCACATGTAATTTGTGCCCTAGGATATCCAATAGGTTGAGCCTTGTGCTCGTAATCAGTCCTGGGATTCTCTTTCGAGGTTTTGTGGTGGGGTCACATGTAATAAGTCCTGGAGATCTGGACAGGATGAAAAAGGCCTCAGATGCTCTTTAGGGTTCTTGCTAGTCAAGAGACTCTTTTAAGGTTTTGTGATGCACGTAATAAGTCCTGAGATTTCCACAGTATGGCTAGTGATGATGAAGACCTGTAGGTGGTGGGCCTACATCCAGTATGAAAAAGGACTGGCTATGTAGAACTTCCTATGACGAGTAGAGTCAGAGATTGGTTGAGATAGAAACAGCAGTGACGATGATGATGACGATGCATCGATGATGATGATCCCAAGAAGAAGACTTGTCTAGAAGATCTATGTCGAGAAATACCTTCCTAGTTAAGAGGGAGTGTTGATGTATATGTAACTTCGGAATGTATTTCATCTATGTATTTCATATATATTTATTGTACCCTTATTAGAGATGTGTTATTCCTCTATAAGGAAGTGTCGTCATGTGGATTGACAAGTGTCGCGAGTGTGTGTACTTGCCAATGGGTTATTAGACCACCATGTGTAGGGTTGGCCCTGAAATATATATTATATTGTGGATGTACCTAGCTAGACAAGTCAGCCCCATAAGGTCACTGGGAAAACAGGTTAGTATAAATAGAGATCAAGAGATCTCTATTTAGATCATTCAGAAAGTCATCTCTCTCTCACTCAGAAAGTGGCGCACTAGTGAGGAGGAGGATCATTTGCTTCTAGGAGACTATCTCAAGTGTATTTTGGTTGTACTTTGGTTGATCCATTGCCCTCTCTATCTCTGAGGAAGTTGTGGGGTTTTTCACCTTAGGGTTTTCCCCACAGAAACTTTGTGTCTCTTGTCTCTCATGCTTTTGATTCTTATGATGCTTGTCCTGCTTACTGTGATTGTTATGCATTGATATACTGTATATTTTATTCTCTTAGTGAATATCCTAGAGTATTGTGAATTAATGCTCAAAATTTAACATACCAAGGTACTGATGAAGAGGTTGAACCAACCTTCTTTCCATCTTGAAAGAAATAGTGGCAAGATCGGCCACCAAGTATGAACCAAGATTCTTCTACATTTTTAAATACTTGGAATTATCAGTATAGTCCTCAACAATCACAAATTCCTAAACCACCATGGAAAAATACTCAGTAGTTCTAGTACCCTTCACCATGGGTACATTGGCCAGCTCAATCAGTCCAAAATCCCTCTTGGGCACAAAACTGGCAGAGTCCCTCCTTCCCTATGCAACAATTCCTAGTAGTGCAACCATAGTCCCCCCCCCCAAAATTTCTTGCAAAATTACCTATGCAACCACAACTGCAACTTCCTATGAATATGCCAATGAATGCTCTAATGAAAATGACTATAATATGACCTCAATTGCATGTGCAACCTAGTTCAAATATGAATAATAAGATGGTTCAACAAGATAAAATGTCAAACTTACCAACCTATAGTGTCATCCCTTTTGATTGTAATAATGTGCACCTCATGTCTGGAAGGATATTTTGCTCAAATATCTCACCAATAATAATTGAATAATAGGAGGAAGAACCCCTTCCTCCTGAAATAGAGAAACATCACAAAGAGAGTGTAAATTCCACCCAGGCTTCAACTCCGAGTGTAACAACAACAAATCAACACAGGACTACTACCAACTTGATTCAAACTCAAGTTGTTACTCCTTCGTACCCAATGAGGTTGGCAATAGCTAATATACCCCCATGATCTAAGTTTGACCTATTGGGAGAACTCAAAACCTGTGCATTAAAATCCCTCTGTTACAAGCAATAAGGGATATACCAATTTATGCCAAGACCATCTATGAGTTGTGTCGGAACATTTAAAATCCCATTCCATACTTAGGATATATTTTATTAGTCATTTAGATTAATTTTCCTAGGTGTAGACTATCTAGTTGGCCTAGTTTTGTCTTTTATGCCTCCATATGCCATCCTAAGTCAAAAAAATGAATCTGGATAGATTCAGTATAAGATCTTTTTGGATTCTATCTTATTTTATTCCATTCCTGAATTAGAAAGACACTTTCCTGACTTAGACAGCTTTATCATGTTTTTTTCTACTTTCTAGTGGATAAGGTAAAGTTAGTTAACTTGTAAACTTTCTCCACTTGGCCAATTCAACCTCCACATCTTTATTCTCTCCAAAATTCATCATCACATTCCATTTTCATCACTCATTAGATTCCATACCATATTTAGATAATTCATGAGCCTTTAGACTAATTTGGAAAGTGCTTTTGACACCTAAGTGGTTTTTCTAGATTTTAGTAAGCCTTACTTTTGTGAGCTTTTAAAATTGCCTTTAAGGAATTCTATTTTCTCTCTTGATATGTATTATATATTGTATTAATATTGAGTAATAATATATGAGATGATATTTTCATCAATTGAATTCCTCCTCTTATGTTTCTGTCTCAATATTTCTTCTTCTTGTTCTTGCATATCTTTGAATAATTCTTGTGAGGAATTATTTGCTTCAAGATTCTTGGATGTTAGAATTCTTTCATGGTATTCAACCTATATAGAATAATCACATGGTATCAGAGCATTGGGATCTCTTGAATAAATTAGTCTTCCAATATAATATTTCAGAGAGTTTGTTATGTAGGTACTAAAGATCAAAGGGCAAAAATTTCTTCAATACATATAGTTGTTGAAGATGAAGAATTCCATATCTCTCTCTTGTTCTCCCATAAGTATTCTATTATAATTTCTGAGAAAGATAATCCAATTTATGCTCTATAATCTGAAGAGGTTCTTGAATCCTCTCTTTCACATGAGTCTGCTGGTGTGCATAATGATGATCTTCTGAATGTTTTGGAGGTTAGATCAGAATTTGGAGGTGATGCATTCTCCCTCCTTGATCATATACTTCTTATGTACTTATATATGATCATTGACACATGTTCTCAGAGTTTCACTGAAGATGTAGGACACTACCATTCTCTTGGGTTGAAGTCTTAGGCATATTTTGGTGATTTTGGTTCTGATCTCAACTTTATCGGTTCAAAGGATATCTCAAGGAACCTTATATAAATTCTTGGAGTTGATTTAAATTCCACTGATCAGAAGTTAAAGTTTCAATAGCAATAAGATCTTATTGGAGCTAATCCTACCTCGATTTTTTTGAATTTCAAGTTCCAGAATGGTCTGCATATTCATGGATTTGTTCTCTTCAAGAGCAAGTTCAGAGAGCCTCTTGTTTCGTTTGCATCCATTGTTGGAGAATTCAAGCACATGTTTTTGGATCATGATCCACTTCTTCTGAAGAAGAATATTCCTCCATACATCTGATCAATTTCACACCTACTTGAGTTTAGAGTAGTAGCAATATTGGTGTGCACATGTCCATTTTTTAGGGAGGGTTTTATTCCCATGAGGTTTTCCTTGTTTCCTCAGTTTACATGGGCATATTTTTTTGTATTGGGGTGACCATAATCATTTTTGCTTGGGACCTATATTTCTGATATTTTACTCACATACAGTCAAGCTTAAGGGGGTGTGTTGGAACATTTAAAAACCCATTCCATACTTAGGATATACTTTATTAGTCATTTAGATTAATTTTCCTTGGTGTAGACTATCTAGTTGGCCTAGTTTTGTCTTTTATGCCTCCATATGCCATCCTAAGTCACAAAAATGAATTTGGATAGATTATGGATAAGATTTCCTTAGATTCTATCTGATTTTATTCCATTCCTGAATTAGAAAGACACTTTCCTGATTTAGATAGGTTTGTCCTGTTTTTTTCTACTTTCTACTAGATAAGGTAAAGTGGCCAATTCAAACTAGACCTATTTATTATATCCAAAATTCATCATCACATTCCATTTTCATCACTTATTAGGTTCCATACCATATTTAGCTCATTCATGATACTTTAGACTGTTTTGGAAAGTGCTTTTGACACCTAAGGGTTTTTTCTAGATTCTAGTAAGCCTTAATTTTGTGAGATTTTCAGCTTGCCTTTAAGGAATTATATTTTCTCTCTTGATATGTATTATATATTGTATTCATATTGAGGAATAATACATGAGATGATTGTTGGTTGTGGAGCCTGATCTATAGATTCATAGATATTATTATTCATTTGTGTCTGTACCCCAGGTTTGGTTATGATCCCGAGGTTGTTTTCGCCAACAGTTTTCGGGCCCATGGTTTTCAGTAACCCGTGGTATTTTCCCATTGTATTTCCCTTATAAAATAAATACATTGTAACACAGCTAGGGTTGATGTATTAAGTATTATGCATTGTAAAGATATCTGAGATCAAGGAATAGAGACTGTGAGACAGTGAAGAGGAAGTGCAGCGGTTTTGCTATAGGTTGTATCCCTTTACTTTGCTGGACGGTATAATAATAAGGAATGACAACTTCAGTGTGTACATAGCCCATCTTGGGGTGAACCACGATATATCTGTGTCTCTCTTGTAATGTGTGTGTGATTGTATTTTTATTTCTGTTTATTGTTATTTTTCTGTGATCCTATTTTTCTAACAATTGGTATCAGAGCCAAAGGTCTATTTGGCAGATAAACCCACAGGAAGCTAGGGTTTCTGGTTCGAGTGGGAGCAATGGAAGAAAAAGGAAAGATTAAAGTTGAGAAGTTTAATGGCCAAAACTTCCAGTTATGGAAGATGAAAATGGAGGACTATCTGTACCAGAAGGATCTATTCCTACCATTAGGAGGAAGAGAAAAGCAGTCGAAGACCATGAAGGAAGAAGAATGGGAGGTTCTTGATAGAAAGGCACTGGGGACAATACGGTTGTCCCTGGCTTCGTCGGTGGCTTTCAATATCTCAAAAGAAATGACAATGGAGGGTTTGATGAGTGCACTGGGTAAGCTGTATGAAAAACCCTCGACCTCCTACAAGGTATTTCTAATTAACCATTTATTTAATATGAAGATGTCTGGAGGTGGATCTATTACTGAAAATGGTGACAACCCCAAGAAATCTTTATTGCACATTTTGCAAGTCGGTGGATCATGATGACAAGGATTGTCATGCATATGGGTTGCTATAGGAGATGATGTGCGATGCATTCTACGTCAAGGACGATCAGCGTGCCGTGCAACAACCACAACTGCAACCGCAGGTACCCCAGCCGCTACCGCAACCGTAGATGGAGTTTGCATCACCGCAACAACAACCGCAGCAGTTCATACCACAATATACACTGGTGAACCCCTCGCAGCCTCAGTACATGAAACAACCGTAGTATGTAACACAAGGGCAAGGAAAGCTGCCAGCACCCATGCAACAGCAGTTTAACCAACCTCAATACCAGCAACAGGCCAGCTATCAGGGCGGACGCGGTGGCAGATTTGGTTGTGGAAGAGGAGGCCAAGGTGGTCATGGACCTATTCAATGTTACCATTGTGCGGTATGGGGGCATTATTAGCGCGACTACCCACTACTAGAGAACCAGTGTACATTTTGTTCCGGTAATGATCATACAGTCGAGAATTGTGCACAGTTGATTGCAAGATGGTAGGCTGGGAACACTCTGCAGCTACAGAACCTAGTATAGCAATCAGTACAGAACCCAGTGCATCAACCAGTGCAGAACCATCCCCCGCGACCACCGCTGAATGCTAATATGAACGTAAATCAACCAGGGAACCTGCAGCAGAACCAGACACAGGGTGCCAATATTGTGACTATTTCTGCAGAACCGCGACCATAGAATGCTTCGGTGGCTGTTGTCACTCGTGGAGGTAAGATGACTGGGGAAGATGGTTTGCGACCACTCATTCTCTTGGCTAGTCAGAAGACGATAAATTTTGACATTGATGTGGAGCGGGAGACGTTCCTGGAGGCACGTCACATTTTGGAGACAGATCGTGGTAAGGTTGTTGTTTGTGGTATGCCGCCTGTCTTTGATGCCACATCAGACGCCGATCGACCACCACCAAGGATATTGCAGAAGTTCCTTGAAAGCTATCTGTCATTGGCACAAGACCTGGATTCCCTGGTTGAGATTGAAGGATGGTTGCAGCGATTTTCGAAAGGACGACAGGAGTCGGCAGTAAAATATTTGCAGCAACAGATGACTAGCAAGGAAATGCGAATGAATATTCAGATTGGTGACTATGATGTTGATTCTATGATTCTTGACCTTGGTTCGGATGTTAACATCTTAACCGAGCAAGTGTGGCAGAAGATGGGGAGTCCCCCATTGAGTTGGTCTCCTGTGCAGCTTCGATTGGCCAACCATGCAAAGGTTACACCTATTTGGCGAGTTCCACGGCTCACCATTGATATTGAGGGAATGAAGACTTATGCTGATTTTGATGTTATTGAAGTGGTTGAGGGAGGAATCTCTTATCCAGCACTCTTGGGGATTGGATGGGCTAATGAAAGTGGAGCTGTACTCAACTTTAAGAAGTGCATGATTACCTTTGAGAATCGCGATTTCAGAGTTATCGCCCCTTTGGATCCAGCTGAAGGATTCCGATATGTTTAGCCTGTAAAAGATGATGATCTCACTGCCTGGGGTCATGCATTCAACATTTCTGAAGATTATATTCATCCCTTGTCCACGGTGAGTTGGAGTGGTGCAGTGAGAGTTCTGTGTCTTCGGACTCTGATGATGCCTTCGAACATTGGCAGAAACGGATGCATGAAGTATCCGTCCACAAATGTGGTTTAATTACACAGTATTTATGTCGTGTTGCAACAGAAATAGTCACACTGCCTGTCTATGAGGGGTTTCCTGACCTCACTAGCTTTTTGGTGGAATTTGAAGAACGAGTCTCAGAATCCCAGTGATTGTTGGCATTAGCGGAAGCATTGAAGGCTGCTCCAGCATGATGGTGGGTGACACACAAGAAGTTCATTTCTGATTGGTCACAGTGTCAGAAGTTAATGGTGGTTTGGTTTGGCGACACTGAGGTTTATCACGCTGATAGGTATGATGGGCGGAACAATCCCCAGGATCATGTGATGGAATGTCAACAGTTATGGAGTGCGAGACCCTGCGATGAGTGGGTCCATGCTTTTATCCATAGTTTAGATGAGATGCCGGTACACCGTAGCTGAGTTGCACCGAGAATTTACAACATGGGGGGAATTGACAGTCTACTTCAATCATACGTTCACGTTCGTAGATGCTAACCTTGATGTCCATAACACCTTGCAACTCATCCACGATGTGGTACTTCAGGTTGTTTCAGTAGTCTACCCTGTGGATCTGCACTCTACTTGTCAAATGTAGTCTCTCATGGAATGTTTTAATATTAGTGGTGGCTCGGAGGACGAGGAAGTCGCGATGTGGTCCCACCTGTTGCACCATGTACGCTATTCAGTCAACAATTGCATATCCGCAAGACGAATATTGGAACTGAGGCTACTCCCAAGTTTGCCAATGTTGGAGATTATTGGGATGATGAGATGATGAGTAAGGTTACCGAGTTACTGCATGAATTTCAAGACGTGTTTCCCACGAAGTTTTCCGAAATGAAGGGAATCCTGGGTGATTTAGGAGAGATGAGGATTCCATTGAAACCAGATGCTAAGCCAATCCGACAGTGAACTTATCGACTAAATTCGTGACATAAAGAAAAGGTCAAGGTGGAACTTGATCGGATGCTAGATGCTGGTATTATTGAACCTGTGGAAAAGTCAGAATGGATCAGTCCTATGGTGGTGCAGGATAAGAAAACAGGCGAAGTGCGCATCTGTGTCGACTTGCAGAAGTTGAATGATGCTTGCTTGCATGACCCTTTTCCGACCCCGTTTACTGACGAAGTACTTGAAGGAGTGGGTGGCCAGGAGATGTAGTATTTCACTGATGGATTCTATGGCTACCATCAGATTCGCATTGCTAAGGAAGATCATCATAAAACAACTTTTGTTACTGAATGGGGTTGATTTCAGTACACGATCATGACATTTGGTTTGAAGAATGCACCTGTGATATTCTTCTGGGTCATCATTGCCACATTCAAAGATTTTATTCAGAAGTTGCTGCAGGTATATATGGATGATTGGACCATTTATGGGTTGATTCGTGATCATTTGGCCAATCTGTGGTTAATGCTTGAACGACGACAACACTAGATATCGCTGAACTTGAAGAAATGTATTTTTTGTGCCCCATTTGGGATATTGCTGGGTCATATTGTGTGTAAGCAGGGATTGCTGGTTGATCCTGCCAAAATTGTGCTTATATTGGGGTTGCAACCGCCAACCACCGTTAAGCAGTTGCGCGCGATCTTGGGTCACACGGTATATTATCGCAAGTTCATTAGGGGGTATGCTACGATTACTGCCCCTATTGAAAAATTGCTAAAGAAGGATGCGGCATCCCAGTGGAATTTGGAATGTCAGGAAAGTTTCGAAACGCTCAAAGTGAAGATGGCGTCGGCCCCAATCTTGGTCTTTCCGGACTGGAGTAAGGAATTCCATGTCCATGTTGATTCTTCATCGGTTACACTAGGGGTTGCATTGGTTAGACCAGGAGAAGGCGACATTGATCATCCCATTGCTTTTGCGAGTCGGAAGCTGTCTTCTACAGAACGAAACTACACTACGACAGAACGCGAAGGTCTGGCCATGGTTTATGCGCTACAGAAATTCAGACATTAGTTTTTGGGTGGCCACTTTAAAATGTTCACTGATCATTCTGCATTAAAATACTTGGTCAATAAGCCTGTGTTGGGGGGGAAGATCTGTCGATGGCTACTTTTGTTTCAGGAGTTTGATTTCGAAGTCGTTGTGAAACCGGGGTGGTTGAATGCTGGACCAGATCATTTGTCACGGATTGATATAGGGGAGGAACCAACTAATATCGAAGATGGGTTACTGGACGGGCAGCTGTTTCACATTGCCGCTGCTGATCAATATTTTGATGACATCCTTCAGTTTTTGGTGACCGGCACCGAGCCCGATGACTTTACCACTACTCAGAAGAAGCAATTCGTTGTCAAGGCTATTGACTTTCAATTGATTGCGGGAGAGTTGTATAAATTGGGTGTCGATGAGATATTGCGTAGATGTTTCTTGCCACATGAGCAAGCGCAGATATTGGCTGAGGCACATGGTGGAGTAGCAGGAGGACATCATGATGGCCAGGCGACTGCCCGAGAAGTACTACGTGCAGGGCTTTGGTGGCCCACATTACATAATGATGCGATAGCATATGCGCGGTCTTGTGATGTTTGTCAACGAACTGGCAAGCAATACAGACATAATGAGATGCCACTGCTACCACAAGTAACATTGCAACCATTCGAAAAATGGGCTATGGATTTTGTAGGACCGATCCATCCTCTAGGGAGATGCACAGGTGCGCGGTATATTATCACAGTGACAGAATACTTGACCCGGTGGGCTGAGGCAGTACCTATAGTTGACTGCTTCGCTGCAACAGCTGCTAGAATTTTTTTTGACCACGTTATCACTCGGTTCAGCTTCCCCAAGATATTACCGAGTGATCAAGGAAGCCATTTTCTTAATTGCACTGTCAGCGCATTAACGGAAGAATCGCAGATACAGCATAAGAAGAGTACACCCTATCACCAACAAGCGAATGGAACGGTGGAGGCATTTAATAAGGTATTGGAGCATGCATTGACAAAGGTGTGTAATGTGAACCGTGACGACTGGGATTTGAAGTTTCCAATGGTGTTATGGGCCTATCGCACTACATGCAAAAGGATGACTAGTCAAACACCTTTCAAGTTGGTATATGGGAAGGAAGCAATTATGCCTATGGAGTACATTGTCCCAAGTCTACGAATTCTGGCTGTTACGAGCATGGATGATGTTTACAGCATTAGATGAATGTCTAGCTTGAAGAGGATTGATTTATCGCTGGCTTTCACCAAGGGGTAGAGAAGGACCACCAGAAAGCATGGCATGATCACCACATAAAAAACAAATAGTTTCAGCAAGGCGACTTAGTGTTACTATACGACAGTAAGTTTATGAAACATCTGTAAAATTAGTCCCAGCAGATCTAATGAACAAGTAAATCAATCACAACAGATGAACATAGAAAATATGGTGCAAAACTGTGCAATACATGCAGCAGTGCTCAATATCCCAATAAGGGTGAATGAATTACAATAGAATACAATACTGTCAATGAGCAATTCGAATTGGCTAAGTAGGCCATTCGAATCACTGAATGGAGTAGCTTGAATCCAACTAGGAGTCCTCATCATCAATCGGTGGTGGTCATCGATGCACAAGAACCAGTCATCCAGGTGTCAATCTGAGTCTAACTGAGTGTGTCATGTGTAACTGAAGTGTGTAGCACTGATTAAGGGAAGGAGGCTCAGTGGGGGGCGCATGGGAGACTAACTGAAGTCAGAACAAGTCATATAGTCAAACTGGAGGTCCAATGGAAGTGAAATAGTCAGTCAGGAGTGAAACTAGCCTCAAATCAGGGAGAATCGGAGCTAACTGAATGTAACTGAAGTGGAACTGCAGTGGTAGGTGAACAAGTGCGCCCTTCTCTGGCAGTAGGTGAGAAGTGGGTGCCTTTCAGCCTAGGAAGGCTAAAGATCTGTAGTAAGTGGCTCCCGAGTGCTAGAATAAGGTGGATAGGGTGCTGGAGGCGTCAAATTGGTGACTGGGATGCATGCAAGTGCATGCAGGTGCATGCAAGTGCATGCAGGTGCATGCAAACCCTAGATTTTGCATGCAAACCCTAATTGCATGTAAGATCCTGAAAAAGATGATGTGGATATCCGAAAACCCCCCCTCAAGCTAGACTATGATGTGCAAAAAATAATGTGGGGCCCTGGTAACTAAGACCAAAGGTCACCCCGATACAATAATCCAAAAAATGCTGAAAATAAAATAAGGGAGGAAAGAGGGAAAACCCAGTGCGAAGAAAGCCCCCCCTCAAGCTAAAGCAGAATAATGAATCAATCTGTCTCCATCATGATGGAACTCACACCCAACAGTGAACGGAGGTAAGAGAACTTCTTCTCAGTGAAGCTCTTGGTGAAGATGTCTGCAATTTGCTCATCAGTAGGGCAATATTGCAGAATGATGGTGCGGTCATGCACCAACTGTCAAATGTAATGCATATGAATCTCAATGTGTTTGGTCCTCTGCCGCTGAACTGGATCTGTGGAGATCTTGATAGCACTTTGATTGTCACAAAATAGGACAGTCTAAGTAGTGCCACCAAAACCAAACTCGGAAAGAATACCCTGCAACCAAACTGCTTGAATGCAGGCATTGACTGCCCCTCGATACTCTGCCTCTGCTGAAGAAAGTGCAATGGCTGCTTGCTTTTTGCTGGACCAGAAAATAGCACCATGACCAATCATGAAAACATAACTTGAAGTGGACTTCCGATCAATGCTATCACCTTCCCAATCTGAATCAGTAAAACCAATGAAATCTAGAACAGAATCTGCAGCATAATGTATGCCAAACTGTCTCGTACCTTGCACATACTGCAAGATCCGCTTGGCTGCTCGCCAATGAAGCTCATGTGGCTGCTGCATATATCTTGACACGGCACTCACGGCATATGAGATATCAGGCCGTGAGTGTGTCAAATAAAGTAGTGAACCAATCAACTGTCGATACATACTGCAATCTGCAAGCGGTGTGAAATCTCCCTCCTCAAGACTGATTCCTGAGAGGAATGGGAATGGGGCTGCCTTACATTCAGCCATATTAAACTTCAATAACAGGTCAGAAGCATATTTTTGCTGAGATATAGTGATCCCATCAAAATTTTGAGCTATCTCCAAGCCCAAAAATTGACTCAGCAAGCCCAAATCGCTCATGTCAAAAGCTAGATTTAAGGAAGATTTTAGCTTGTTTATTGAAGTAAGTGTGCTACCATTAATGAGAAGATCATCAACATAAAGTACAATAACCAACAAATTACCTTTAACTCGCTGAAGATACACATTCGGATCAGATTTGCATCTTTGGAAATTCTGAGAAAGAAGGAAGGAGTCCATCTTTGCGTACCAAGCTCTTGGGGCCTGTTTTAACCCGTACAAAGATTTCTTCAATCTACAAACCAATGATGGATCTAATGTATAACCCTCTGGTTTCTGCATATATACCTCTTCAGCAAGGTCTCCATGTAAAAATGCACTCTTCACATCCATGTGGTGCACTTCCCAGTGCTTGGATGCGGCAATAGCTAAAACAAGGCGGATGGAATCCATCTTTGCAACCGGTGCAAAGGTCTCAGTGTAGTCCACTCCTTGGACTTGGGAGAAACCTTTTTCCACCAACCTTGCTTTATATTTGCTGATAGTGCCATCAGCAGCAACTTTAGTATGGTAGACCCATTTACACTTCACTAATTTTCTTCCAGGTGGAAGAGAAACTAGCTCCCATGTGTTGTTCTTTTGAAGAGAACTGTACTCTTCGTCCATGGCACTTTTCCATCTCGGATCTCGATGAGATGAATAGTATGATGTAGGATCTGGACCAGCCATCAAATAACAAATCTCAGGAAGAAATGGATCAGCAATAGAAAGAGCCATACCTGCTCTTTGAAAGTCTCCTCTTGTTCGTCTCGGATCGGTAGGATTTCCAAGATTCGAACCAGCAGAATGTAGAGTGTTTTGGGCCCACTTTGGTAACTGAGGAGGATCATAATGGTCAGATTCCGAACCTGATATGTCATGATCATCATATGCTGCTGCAATATCAGAAATATCAAAACTCATACCTTCATTATCGCTGCTCGGATCTTCTTCTGGTGAAGGCGGTGAATCGGCAGTCTTCTCCTCGACTAGTTGCAATTCTTGAAGCGGTTCTTCAAATTGCACACTACGCTCTATGAATATCTTTTTAGATCTGATATCCATGAGTTTATATGCTTTTGATTCTTCCCCATATCCTATCAATATGCACTTGATACTTTGTGGATCCAAAGCTCGTCTCTTCTCAGAAGGAATTCTAGCCCATGCAGTAGAGCCAAAAACTCTCAAATTTGACACATCCGGTTTTTGACCAAAGAATGCTTCGAAAGGAGTCATACCTTTCACGGATGAATGTGGAACATGGTTCTGTATATATGCAGCAACATTGATTGCTTCAGCCCAAATATTTGCAACCAAACCTTTCGATTCAATTATGCATGTAGCCATCTCTTTCAGTGACCGATTTTTCTTTTCCGCTACACCATTCTGCTGGGGTGTGTAGGGAACTGTATGTTGGATCTTAATTCTGCTTTGGGCACAAAGTTGCAGCAAATCGGACTTGATATATTCCCCACCATTATCAGATCTAAGAGCTTTGATCTTGCTCTCAGTGGTGGTCTCAACAGAAGCCTTAAAATCCTTGAATTTTCCAAGCACTTCTGACTTGTTTTTGAGAAACAATACCCATGTAAACGGGAAAAATCATCAATAAATGTCAAAACATACCTTGAACGATTTAATGACATATGGGGCAGCGGACCACTGATATCAGAATGGATCAATCCCAAAATAGTAGAAGCTCTGCTAGCTTTGCCGCGGTCGAATCTGTGCTCGGGGTGCTTCCCAATGATGCAACCAGTGCATATTCCCTTCGAGGAACGGAGTTGTGGAAGCCCACTTACCATGGATTTGTTTGATAACAGCAGCAAATACTTATAATTAAGATGTCCAAATATTTCATGCCAAAGCCTACTAACCTCATTACCATGTGCGAAGAGCAATGGGCTTTGCAAGCGGAATAAAGTGTGAAAACTCATAGCATTTTGCAGTGTGATTTGCCTTTCCGACTGCAACTAGTCTTCCCATTTTGATATCAGAAATTTCAATTGTATTAGGGCTGAATGTAACTTGCTTTGGTTCACTAGTGTGTGTCATTTGATACACAGAAAAGAGATTTGAAGCTAAGGAAGGCACATAGAGAACATTCTGAAAGCTTCCATGTTCTACATGAATCGTACCTTTGCCCTTTGAAGAAACTTTTGAGTCATCTCCCAAATGGATGGGGATGGAGCTGTTTGGATCGAATGAGGAAAAAGAATCAATATTTGCAGCCATATGATTTGATGCACCCGAATCTATCAAGAGAGTAGTGGGCTTCGAAACCGTTTCCATGAGTGCTTGTCCTCTTTCATGATCATCATTTCTATCCTTCTTCCTTGCACCGTCGGGAAGAGTTATGTTGTTCTTTTCCAAAAGGAGGGCCATTTGATCTATAGTTTTCTTCATACATGAACTTTCCGGATGAAAGCCACGATTGCAATAAGTACATTTAGATTTTTGGTTACCTTCTTTGCCCTTTTGCTTGAACTTCGAACTGGATGGTGCATCCGTTTGCTTGCCTTTGTCTTTTTGCTTGTGAGGCTCGAATTTGGGCTTCTCCTTCTTTTGCTTTCCTTTACCATTCGAGATCTTGGGTCCTTGAACATATAGGGATGAATCTTTGGAGCTTATGGACCCCATTTGAATCAACTTGTCATGCTCTTTTGTGACGGACTCAATGAAGGCATTCAAGGTAGGCATCTTCCAATTCGTGGTAGTTAGCCGACCGGAATTGAAAGTAGAGACAAATACCGAATAATCTTTCCCAAGCTTGCTTAGAATGGAGAGGATCAATTGTTTATCCTCTTTGATAACTCCACTGTTCTTCAATTGCAAGTTCAAGTTCTTGAATTTTGTGAAGAATTCATTGATGGTCTCGAAATTCTCAGGATTAAGGCCAATCAATTCATTCTCTAATTGAAAAGCCCTAAGCTCATCCTGCTTGCCAAATAGTGTTTCAAGTTGCTCCCATATGGATTTTGGAGTCTTCAATCCGCTGAGATGGAAGTGAAGGTCTTTGGAGATGGAGAGACAAAGAAGACCGTAAGCTTCATCAAGCTTGTTGTAGTGTTTGGTTCGATCTGACACATTGTTTGGCTCCAATTCAAGACCAAGAGTGACTCGGTAGTAACCTTTTGAATGTAATATGATCTCCATATCATCTTTCCAATCAAAATAATTGAATGGGGTGAGGATAGGCTTTGAAGAAGAGTATTCCATTGCTAGGAGCGAGTCAAACTGAGGTAGATGAGCTTGCATGCAGAGAGTAGCAAATGCAAAAGAGGAGTTTGCATGCACAGTGTAGCGAATGCAAAAGAGGATCTTGATAACCTACAAATCACAATCAAACCAAGAACCATAAGGTCGAACAATCCACCCTTTTAGAGTTGCATCACACCTGGGATTGGAGATCAAACAATGTTGAATGGGTCCAATGTATCAGATCTAGGAATTATGTGGAAACTCAAGCTTCTTGAGTGGTATTGGAAGTATTTTTAAGCTTTGCATGCACAGGAGCGAATGCCCTTGAGATATCTCATGCCAAAACTTTTTGCAATTTGAGCAATTCAGTCAAATCTTCTTGTACAAAGACCTGTAGAAAAGAGATGTTGTCCCTGCAATGGCTCTGATACCATGTAAAATTAGTCACAACAGATCTAATGAACAAGTAAATCAATCACAACAGATGAACATAGAAAATATGGTGCAAAACTGTGCAATACATGCAGCAGTGCTCAATATCCCAATAAGGGTGAATGAATTACAATAGAATACAATCCTGTCAATGAGCAATTCGAATTGGCTAAGTAGGCCATTCGAATCACTGAATGGAGTATCTTGACTCCAACTAGGAGTCCTCATCATCAATCGTTGGTCGTCATCAATGCACAAGAACCAGTCATCCAGGTGTCAATCTGAGTCTAACTGAGTGTGTCATGTGTAACTGAAGTGTGTAGCACTGATTAAGGGAAGGAAGCTCAGTGGGGGGCGCATGGGAGACTAACTGAAGTCAGAACAAGTCATCTAGTCAAACTGGAGGTCCAATGGAAGTGAAACAGTCAGTCGGGAGTGAAACTAGCCTCAAATCCGGGAGAATCGGAGCTAACTGAAAGTAACTGAAGTGGAACTGCAGTGGTAGGTGAACAAGTGCGCCCTTCTCTGGCAGTAGGTGAGAAGTGGGCGCCTTTCAGCCTAGGAGGGCTAAAACGCTGTAGTAAGTGGCTCCCAGGTGCTAGAATAAGGTGGATAGGGTGCTGGAGGCATCAAACTGGTGACTGGGATGCATGCAAGTGCATGCAAACCCTAGATTTTGCATGCAAACCCTAATTGCATGCAAGATCCTGAAAAAGATTATGGTGACTGGGAGGCATGCAAGTGCATGCAGGTGCATGCAAACCCTAGATTTTGCATGCAAACCCTAATTGCATGCAAGATCCTGAAAAAGATGATGTGGATATCCGAACAACATCCAGGCAAGTTGCAGATGCATTGGTTGGGTCCCTACTGCATCAATAGCATTACTTTAGGAGGACCGGTTCAGTTGCAGCGATTGGATGGGGGGATGCTCCCTAAGCTGGTAAATGGTCATAGGTTGAAGACCTATCGCACGGGATTGGAGCCGTGTGTTGTCTGAGTCGCATTGGTTAAAAAAAAAATGATGATGATTGTTGCAGGTTGCTTGGTGGCAGATGGTGCACCAATAGCAGAAGTTATGTGGAAGCGGAAGAGGCTTGTGCCACCAGGTTAGCATAGTCAGAGACTCATGACAGTATTGTGCTCCGGCTCGACGATGAATTTTGTATGATGGTTTTGGGAAAGTACGGCGACGTGATGTGATTACTGGCCACCATCTCTACACATGATTGCACCTGACTGATTCAGCTGGGTTCACACATGATGACGGCATGTTTTGCACATGGCACACTGGGAAAGGACGAGCAACGAGGTTGTTCACGTGGTGGCACGCAGGAGCTTTGTTGGCAGCATGGTCGCCCCCTCCACTGTGACAGTCGGCCCGCTCATCCACACAGATGAGAGGTACCGAGGCATCATTCCCCCCATCGTGACCTGGGAGGGTCCGTCTATAAGTAACTGAGGAAGTTTGTAGTTCACCATACAGAAGTCGTTCTGACATAGAGTGGTTATGTTGGTTCCCCAATTTGGGAGTTGAGTTGTGAGGAATTCCAAGGAGGCTATGGAAATGCTTCACTTTGTTTCCCATGGCAGCACCCTAGGGGCCCTGCGAGCCCGCACGACGAGTGTCCCTGAGCGCCTTGATATGGTCGGTGCACTTCCCCTATGTATGCCCGGGCCGGTGCCAGGGCGACTGCGGTACGCATCGACAGTGAGATGGACCCCTGGCCGGTCCCGCATGATTCAGTATGCAATAGTTGTTCGAAGAGTTGTGCCATTTTTTATCAGAACACTGGTTGGGGTGGTAGCTCCCTGAGTTCAGTAGAAGATGGGCGCTGGCAAGAAACAGATGTGCCGGAGTCGTCCACCATTCTCACCCCTTGTTACTGTCCATCCTCTTTTATTTTCAGTCTGCACTATTCCATGCGACTGGAGGATGAGTTCGCGACATACCTGACAGCGAGTTGGGGGTTGCCTACTCTTGTGTTGGGCTTACAGAATTGGTAGCTGAGTATCTATACAGCCGAAAGAAGGAGATAACATTACATGATCTAGATACCAAGAACAAATGTAGTTGACGTGGCTCGAGGGCGAGCCACAAGATTGTGTTGGGGGCCTGTTGGTAGGAGGTTTGATGAGGAAAGATCGTGGTACTGCTGACGCTGTGACACGTTGGATGAAGGTGCCAAAGGAGTATTTTGTGCCAAAGGATACCCTAGTTAGTGGGTTTTGGGTCACTTGGACCATGTATTTTTTAATATTGATTCAAGTATACCACAGTTGGCGGGTTTTGGACCATGTATTTTGTAATATCGAGTCAATTGTACCGCGGTATGCGGGTTTTTGGGTCATTAGGCCAAGTCAGTTGGTCGATTGTCCATAAGTGTCGATTAGGAAAGTGGAAACGTATTGTAATTGGCGGAAGCCTATAAATAGATGAGAATTGTAAGTGTTAGAAAGGGAAGTCGACAGATAGAAGATAGAGAGAGAGCTGTATGCGGAGATTGATAGAAAGAGAATGCAAGGAATTGCACAGAGATTTATGTACTACTTTTGGTTGCCACAGTAACATAAGGATGATGATTTGGTGTAATCTATGTGTAATGTTGCTCGATACTTATGTTATAGTCTTGTCTTAATGCAATTATCTGTTTTTGTCGCTATGATGTGAATCCCGGAATAATATGTTATAGATATCTATTTACTGTAATGTTAAATGTTGCGATTAAAGTGATGTGCTATAACTTCATGATGAATATTTAGAATTGTTGTTGGTATCATACTGTCACAACTTTCCTACTCCCTCGGTGGAAACATGGTTCCTTCTGCTCTTCCTGGACGCCTTGGGTGAGACCTCATCCGCTCTGCAGGTGTTGCTGGGTGGGCTCAAACCTGCCCAGGTCGGTGCCCAGGGAGACTGCGGTATGTGTCGACAATTGGTGAACCCCTGTCGACTGTGAGGTCGCGATTTGGTCAACAAATGGTTCCGTTGTCGGGATCGTGTGCAGAGTAGGAGGTCATGTTGTGGCACCTGACAAAGCCGGAGATACAAAAATGGTTCGATCAGAAGTTGTAGGAGTTTGCTGAAGAAGAAAGTCGGAATACGCGACTGACGGTAGATCATCGGTTGGGAAGATATATTCACGACGGTCTGCATGAATGGTTTTTTTATGAATTCCCAGTCATTTTGTATGAATGGTTGTCAAAGCTGACCTTCCAGAAGAGGAACTTCCAGGGTGGTGAGCCGACAACTTGGACCCCGGAATTGATTCAGGAATTGCAAGAAGTTGATAATAAGGCATCGCGGGCTATCGAAGTTTGTCTTGATAGCATCTTGGAAGGATATATCACTGAATTTGTGGTCGATACGAAGAAATCCTACAGCGAAGCCGAAAGATACTTCTTCCAAGGACCGAGGGAAAGGTTTTTGTTGTCGCTCCAACTGTCGATTAAGATGCTAATCTGCGAAAAGGGTATATTAAAGATGCACCTTGATTAGTAGACAGCCTAGTGGGCGGAGGCCGTGGGCACCGCGACTGCTGGGGAATGGTAAAGGGGTAGATGGGTGCAGACCATGAGGAGACTGTGAGCGAAGACAAGGAATAAAGTGGTCTTATGATAGGAGGAGAGAGGTTTCGACAGGAGAAGAGGCAGAGGACAGGAGAAGGTCCTGTTGCGATTGAACCACAAAACCACGAAGGAAGACCACACGGGATGAAGCAACCTGACAGTCCTGACAGGGATAACCAGGCTACGCCTAGGATAGAGGCAGGACCAAACCCCGGCACAAACGTACCCACCTCTCCGCTCACTAACTCTCAGCCAGCAAGAAACACTACTTCGACGCCGTTGAGTTTGTCGACACCACAGAAGTTAATTGGTAGTAGTAGCACAACGACAGGAGGAAGGAAGCCCAAGATGGCAGGAGATGATGCTAAGCTACCGTTC
Organism: Larix kaempferi; assembly: GCA_027924585.1. Taxonomy (NCBI): domain Eukaryota; kingdom Viridiplantae; phylum Streptophyta; class Pinopsida; order Pinales; family Pinaceae; genus Larix; species Larix kaempferi. Next base: position 50,355,870 of record BSBM01001719.1, read on the forward strand.
TTCCATGGAAGTGAGACAGACAACCCAGACAGTATTGGTTTTTGTGTGAAGCGGTCTGGACTGTGAAACAGATCACTGATGACAATGCTAAGAAAGGACAGTTAGCCACGACTCTATGAGGTCGTGCATTAGATTGGTTCATGAAGTTTATTTTAGTCCCTATGGAGGCCCTAGAGAAGTCACTAGATGAGAGTTGAGATGGGATGATTGCTGAATTTAGACGGCCTAAGTTGGAGGTTCAATATATTACTGAATTGAAGGAAATTAAGCAGTATCCCAATGAGACAGTATGGGATTTCGACCAGTGATTCAAGACACTGATGGCAAAGGTTAGTTTCAATATGAGCGCTGTACAACATAAAGAATGGTTCATTGCGGCACTGCTACCCCACATTCGGTTGTCGCTGATGCAGCAAAACATATCGACGCCTAGTGAAGCTCTAGAGATTGCAATGCGATTGGATGCATCACCAATTGGAGATAATGTAGTTGGGATGTCGCAGATACAGACACAGCTCGCTAACTTGACTATACAGTTGCAATATTTGAAGAAAAACAAGGAACAACGTGATGAAGTATGGTGTACGCAATGCTGAAGAGAAGGGCATACAAAGGATAATTGTCCGGATTTCCATAATTATTTGGTGTCAGGTGCGCCAAACCCGTTGAATGGTGGCAGTATGCCGTGGTGTCGCATTTGTTCGGTATTTGGGCGCGGTCATGATAGTTTCCCGTATATGCAGAAAATGGTGACAACCCCAAGAAATATTTATTGCACATTCTGCAAGTCGGTGGGTCATGATGACAAGGATTGTCATGCATATGGGTTGCTACAGGAGAGGATGTGCGATGCATTCTACACCAATGATGATCAGCGTGTCGTGCAACAACCGTAGGTAGCCCAACTGCTACCGCAACCGTAGATGCAGTTTGCACCACCGCAATAGCAACTGCAGCAGTTCGTACCGTAATATACACCGGTGAACCCCTCACAACCTCAATACATGCAACAACCGTAGTATGTACCACAAGGGCAAGGAATGCTGCTAGCACCCATGCAATAGCAGTTTAACCAACCTCAATATCAGTAGCAGGCCGGCTACCGGGGTGGACGCGGTGGCGGATTTGGTCATGGAGGAGGAGGCCGAGGTGGTCGTGGACCTGTTCAATGTTACCATTGTGCGGTGTGGGGGCATTATTAGCGCGACTGCCCACTACTATAGAATCAGTGTACATTTTGTTCCGGTAATGATCATACAGTCGAGAATTGTCCACAGTAGATTGCAAGATGGTAGGTTGGGAACACTCTACAGCTACAGAAACCAGTACAGCAACCGGTACAGAACCCAGTGCAACAACCAGTGCAAAACCAGCCCCCGCGACCACTGTCGAATGCTAATTCGAACGTAAATCAACTAGGGAACCCGCAGCAGAACCAAACAGAGGGTGCCAATATTGCGACTATTTCTGCAGAACCACGACCACAAGATGCTTTGGTGGTTGTTGTCACTCATGGAGGTAAGACGACTGGGGAAGATGGTTTGTGACCACTCATTCTCTTGGCTAGTCAGAAGACGATAAATTTTGACATTGATGTGGAGCGGGAGACGTTCCTGGAGGCACGTCACATTTTGGAGACAGATCGTGGTAAGGTTGTTGTTTGTGGTATGCCGCCTGTCTTTGATGCCACATCAGACGCCGATCGACCACCACCAAGGATATTGCAGAAGTTCCTTGAAAGCTATCTGTCATTGGCACAAGACCTGGATTCCCTGGTTGAGATTGAAGGATGGTTGCAGCGATTTTCGAAAGGACGACAGGAGTCGGCAGTAAAATATTTGCAGCAACAGATGACTAGCAAGGAAATGCGAATGAATATTCAGATTGCTGACTATGATGATGACTTTGTGATTCTTGACCTTGGTTCGAATGTTAACATCTTAACAAAGCAGGCGTGGTAGAAGATGGGGAGTCCCCCATTGAGATGGTCTCCCGTGCAGCTCCAATTGGCCAACCATGCGAAGGTTACACCTATTGGGCGAGTTCCGCGGCTCACGATTGATATTGAGGGGATGAAGACTTATGCTAATTTTGATGTTATTGAAGTGGTTGAGGGAGGAATCTCTTATCTATCACTCTTTGGGATCGGATGGGCTAATGACAGTGGAGTTGTACTCAACTTTAAGAAGCGCATGATTACCTTTGAGAATCGCGATTTCAGATTTATCGCCCCTTTGGATCCAATTGAAGGACATCAATATGTTGAGACTATAAAAGATAACGATCTCACTACCTGGGGTCATACATTCAACATTTATGAAGATTATATTCATCCTACTATCCACGGTGAGCTGGAGTGGTGCAGCGAGAGTTCTGCGTCTTCCGACTCTGATGAGGCCTTCGAACACTAGCAGAAACGAATGCATGAAGTATCCGTCCGCAAATGTGGTTTAATTATGCAATATTTATGTTGCGTTGCAATAGAAACATTCACACTACCTGTCTATGAGGGGTTTCCTGACCTCACTATATTTTTGGTGGAATTTGAAGAATGGGTCTCAGAACCCCAGCGATTGTTGGCATTAGTAGAAGCATTGAAGGCTACTCCAGCATGATGGTGGGCGACACACAAGAAGTTCATTACGGATTGGTCGCAGTGTTGGAGGTTGATGATGGTTCGGTTTGGAAACACTGAGGTTTATCACGCTGGTAAGTATGATGGGTGGAACAATCCCCAGGATCATGTGATGGAATGTCAACATTTATGGAGTGCGCGACCCTGTGATGAGTGGGTTCATGCTTTTAGCCATACTTTAGATGAGATGCCGCGCTCATGGTACACCGTAGCTGAGTTGCACCAAGAATTTACAACATGGGGGGAATTGACAGTCTACTTCACTCATACGTTCACGTTCACAGATGCTAACCCTGATGTCCATAATGCCTTGCAACTCATCCGCGATGTGGTACTTCAGGTTGTTCCAGTAGTCTACCCTGTGGATCTGCACTCTACTTGTCGAATGTAGTCTCTCATGGAATGTTTTAATATCAGTTGTGGCCCGGAGGACGATGACGTTACCCAAAATGTTAACATTCCCGAATCTGAAGGAAGTCACAATGTGGTCCCACCTGTTGCACCATGTACACCATTTAGTCAACCATTGCAGATCCACAAGATGAATATCGGAACCGAGGCTACTCCCAAGTTTGCCAATGTTGGAGATTATTGGGATGATGAGATGATGAGTAAGGTTACCAAGTTACTGCATGAATTTCAAGACGTGTTTCCCACAAAGTTTTCTAAAATGAAGGGAATCCTAGGTGATTTAGGAGAGATGAGGATTCCATTGAAACCAGATGCTAAGCCAGTCCGACAGCGAACTTGTCAGCTAAATCCGTGACATAAAGAAAAGGTAAAGGTAAAGGCGGAACTTGATCGGATGCTGAATGCTGGTATTATCGAACCTGTGGAAGAGTCAGAATGGATCAGTCCTATGGTGGTGCAGGACAAGAAAATAGGCGAAGTGCGCATCTGTGTCGACTTGCGGAAGTTGAATGATGCCTGCTTGCATGACCCTTTTCTGACCTCATTTACTGATGAAGTACTTGAAGGAGTGGGTGGCTAGGAGATGTACTCTTTCACTGACAGATTCTCTAGCTACCATCAGATTCGCATTGCTAAGGAAGGTCATCATAAAAGAACTTTTGTTACTGAATGGGGTTGCTTTCAGTACACGATCATGACATTTGGTTTGAAGAATGCACCTGCGATATTCTCTGGGGTCATCATTGCCGCATTTAAAGTTTTTATTTAGAAGTTTCTACAGGTATATATGGACGATTAGACCATTTATGGGTTGATTCACGATCATTTGGCCAATATGTGGTTACTGCTTGAATGATGCCGACAGCACCAGATATCGTTGAACTTGAAGAAATGTATTTTCTGTGCGCCATTTGGGATATTGCTGGGTCATATTGTGTGTAAGCAAGGATTGTTTGTTGATCCCGCCAAAATTGCGCTTATATTGGGGTTGCAACCGCTGACCACCGTTAAGCAATTGCACATGACCTTGGGTCACACGGGATATTATCGCAAGTTCATTAGGGGGTATGCTGTGATTACTGCCCCTATGGAAAAATTGCTAAAGAAGGATGCGGCATTCCAATGGAATCCGGAATGTTAGGAAAGTTTCGAAACACTCAAAGCGAAGATGGCGTCGGCCCCAATCTTGGTCTTTCCAGACTGGAGTAAGGAATTCCATGTCCATGTTGATGCTTCATCGGTTGCACTAGGGGTTGCATTGGCTCAACCAAGAGAAGGCAACATTGATCATCCCATTGCTTTTGCGAGTCGGAAGCTATCTTCTACAGAACACAACTACACTACCACAGAACGTGAAGGTCTGGCCATGGTTTATGCACTGTAGAAATTCAGGAATTATTTGTTGGGTGGCCACTTTAAAATGTTCACTGATCATTCTGCATTAAAATACTTGGTCAATAAGCCTGTGTTGGGGGGGAAGATCTGCCAATGGCTACTTTTGTTTTAGGATTTTGATTTCGAAGTCGTTGTGAAACCGGGGCGGTTGAATGCTGGACTAGATCATTTGTCATGGATTGATACAGGGGAGGAACAGACTAATATCAAAGATGGGTTACCGAACGACCAGTTGTTTCACATTGCCATTGCTGATCAATATTTTGATGACATCCTTCAGTTTTTGGTGATCGGCACCGAGCCCAATAACTTTACCACTACTCAGAAGAAGCAATTGGTTGTCAAGGCTCCTGACTTTCAATTGATCATAGGAGAGTTGTATAAATTGGGTGCCGATGAGATATTGCACAGATGTGTCTTGCCGCATGAGCAAGCGCAGATATTGGCTGAGGCACATTTGCCGCATGAGCAAGCGCAGATATTGGCTGAGGCACATGGTGGAGTAGCAGGAGGACATTATGGTGGCCGGGAAACTACCCAAAAAGTACTGCGTGCAAGGCTTTGGTGGCCCACATTACACAATGATGCGACAGACTATGCGCAATCTTGTTATGTTTGTCAACGAACTAGCAAGCCATCCAGACTTAATGAGATGCCGCTGCTACCACAAGTAACATTGCAACTGTTCGAAAAATGGGCTATGGATTTTGTAGGACAGATCCATCCGCCAGGGAGATGCACAGGTGCGTAGTATATTATCACAGTGACATAATACTTGACCCGTTGGGCTGAGGCAGCACTTGTAGTTGACTGCTCCGTTGCAACAGCTACTAGATTTTTGTTTGACCACGTTATCATTCGATTCGGCTACCACATGATATTACTGAGTGATCAAGGAAGCCATTTTCTTAATCGCACTATCAGCGCATGAACGGAAGAATTGCAGATACAACATAAGAAGAGTACACCCTATCACCCACAGGCGAATGGAACGGTGGAGGCATTTAACAAGGTATTGGAGCATGCATTGACAAAGGTGTGTAATGTGAACCATGACGACGAGGATTTGAAGGTTCCAACGATGTTATGGGCCTATCGCACTACATGTAAAAGGATGACTGGTCAGACACCTTTCAAGCTGGTATATGGGAAGGAAGCAATTATGCCTATGGATTACATTATTCCAAGTCTACGAATTGCGGCTCTTACGAGCATGTATGATGTTGTAGCATTTGACGAACGTCTAGCTTGAAGAGGATCGATTTATGGTTGGATTTCACCAAGGGGTAGAGAAGGACCGCCAGAAATCATGGCATGATCGCCACATAAAAAAAAAATAGTTTCAGCAAGACGACTTAGTGTTACTATACGATAGTAAGTTTATGAAACATCCAAACAAGTTGTAGATGCATTGGCTGGGTCCCTACCGCATCAATAGCATTACTTCAGGAGGAGCGGTTCAATTGTAGCGATTGGATGGGAGGATGCTCCCCAAGCTGGTAAATGGTCAAAGGTTGAAGCCTTATCGCACGGGATTGGAGCCGTGCGCTGTCTGAGTCGCATTGGTAAAAAAAAAAAAAATGATGACGATTGGTGCAGGTTGCTTGGTGGCAGATGGCGCACCAATAGTAGAAGGTATGTGCAAGCGGAAGAGGCTTGTGCCGCTAGGTTAGCCTAGTTAGAGACTCATGACAGTATTGCGCTCCGGCTCGAGGATGGATTTTGTACGATGGTTTTGGGAAAGTATGATGACGTGATGTGATTATTGGCCACCGTCTCTACACATGATTGCACCTAACCGATTCGGCTGGCTTCACACATGACGATGGCATGTTTTGCACATGGCACGCTTGGCCGGGATGAGCAGCGGGGTTTTTCCTACAGTAAATCCAGGAAGGATAGTCTTAAATCCATTTGTGTGGTTGACCCATAACAGTGGATTTTATGTGGTTAACCCATAACTGTGGGTTTTGTGTGGTTGACCCATAACCGTGGATTTTATGTGGTTAACTCATAACTATGGGTTTTTTGTGGTTGACACATAACCGTGATTACATTACATAAATGTGGGTTTTGTGTGGTTGACCCATAACCATGATTACATTACATAACTGTGGGTTTTGTGTGGTTTCCCCATAACCATTTTTTTTGTGTGGTTGACCCATAACCATGGGTTTTATGTGGTTAACCCATAACCATGATTACAATAGGATTTAATAAAAGTCCAAAAATTGAAAAATTCATGATTTTTGGTGCAGTTGATGTCTTGATGCAAAGTCATTCATAGATTCTGATAAAGGTGATGAAATTGAATTCTGTTGAAGACCCATTTGATATATTGAAGAGAACTTTCCATCCATATAACATACTTTCTTTGTGGTGGCCCAGGGAGTGAGAAAATGTTTGGTGAAGCTTAGGAGACGCATACACACTATTTTGCAGACATATGTTGATTCATTCCATGGTATCTCTCAAACCAAAAATCCAAATGAAAAAACGTGAAATACCCATTTTAGATGACGGAAAAAGATTTCCAATGAGCTATGGTAGAGCCTCTAAAACGTTCTATGGAGTCTGTAGCACGTGTTTAAAGTTTTTGTATGTGAGGCCACATTGTGTACAGACGTGTGCTACTTCAAATAAGCATATATCACAAACCAGGAAAGGAAATGAAATTCTGTGAAATACCCATTTGAGATGACAATTTTTTTTTTCCAATGAGATATGGTAGAACCTCTAAAACGTTCTGTACTGTTCACAACATCCATTTAAAATTTGCTAAAGGTGAGAGTGTCGAATGTAGAGGGCCAAGGGTTTGTAGAGCAACGTGAGTTGTTGCAGAGGTCGTCGAACCTCTATGGGAAGCATGGAAATACTGTAAAATTATTGAAAATTTTTCATATCGATGGGTGTATTAGATCCATGTATGGTTCTCTTTGTAATGGTGAATGAAGATCCAAGGGTAGAAAAATCTTTGAACCCGCAGTAATCTTCAAACCCTTGTTCCAATGGAGAGTGAACCTAGCTCTGATACCACTGATCCAGATCTTGGGATTTGAAAACTAAAAGGCTTGAATGCCGAGAGTGGAGGAGATTAAACCTGCAAAATTTCTATCATTTGATCCATAAGCGAGATCGAAGGTGAGGCTCAGAGAGCCTCACCTCTCAGAACAACAACTTAAATGAATTAACCAAGAAAAAAAACTCACAAAACTACACACAATAATAAGTCCCAATGTATTATGTCAGAAATCATTGAACACTTTATTGAGAAGGCATAAAGCCTTTATATAACATTATTACAATGTTCCTTGAGGCCATACTATGGGCCAGAACCATGGGTTACTAAATACCATGGATGTGTGTATTCTAAATTGTGGGATTCTAGAATCACTTGGAAGAATCCAAAACCATGGATGGGAGAGCGCGGCCTCTCCATTTAATGATTTTATGATGAATACATCCGAATTTATACCATATGTCCCCTAAAATTCCGATCATTGATTGGATTCATATGACATTTTTACTATGTGGACACTTTTGTTTTTGCTGAGCCTAGATTGCCTTAGGATTGTTTGATTACATATTTGATTAAATACCATTTCAAATGATTTTATCAAAATATTCAAAGTGGATGCTCTCCTGATCCACCAGTCATGGTGGTAGTGAGGTAAGTCACCAGAATTTGAAGGCCTTTCTAAATCGTGGAGACATATACAAGAAACAAACCTTAGTGACTTGGAAACTAAACAACTTCTAGATTCAATTAACAATAATAGAGAAGAACAACATCAAACCAACACTAAAACTTCATCATTGCATAATGAATAAAACATAGAAAGAGTTGATGATCTTTCTCCATTTGAAATTGAAACACTAGAGAAAAACACAACTACTCATGCAAACCCGACCTTGACAAGTCTTTCAGTTATTGGAATACCATGCAAAATTCAACACTTGACCCTATGGATTGATTAGGAGCACAAGGGATTACATCATCAAAAACTTAAATAGTTGCATGAGGTAGAAATACTTCCAATTTGGACTCTACATCAATCCCAACAGTTAGTATACATGTCATTAGCACAAGTTCAACTAGCACTTCAGCTCCAGTAGGTACAGTTTCAGGTTCCAATCACGGAAGTACATCCACTTCATCTGTACGGATCCCTACTGGAGGGTGTGCCTTACCAAACATGGTTTTTCCATATGGATTGGCTAATAAAGGTCAAAACACACAAGACATAAACCAAAATCCTATTGGTATACCAAACACCTGTCCAGGTTCTACTTCCAAGGGAAGCGCTTCACCATGGAATGGTAATATTCCTGAAAGAAACAAGGGACCATGAAACATTAATGACAATCGGGGTTATCCTCTATTGATGGGTGCAAATTCCTTAGAGATTTATCTTCCAAATTTTCCTAGCACAAATCCTGGGGGAAATACCATACCCCCAATAGGTAGCATGCCGGGGGGAAACTCACCTATCAACCCCATTTCGGAATGGAGTGGGCATGCTCGAGGAAGTAACAAATCTTCTAGGGGACCACCACGGTTGTTTTAGTGGACCCTTATGAGAATTGTTGCGAAATGGTACATTGAGTTGCCTCGCAATACGTTCATGGATTTTTCATCTTTAGCTATGGTATTTATGACACATTTTCAATTACCTATCCGCCATGAGATTTCTGAACTTTTGAATTTGCTTAGGTATTCCACTTCCACTCACATATCGGATCATATCCACAAATGGAGGAGGCCCCAAAGGATTATAAAAGATGAAATCTCAGATGAATTCTTAGAAGATTGCTTTGTGAAATTTCTATTTCCTACTCTTGCCAAATACGTATCCATTTGAGGAGCTATGACTACAAAACCAATTATTTAGAGTTCCCAATAGATGGATTTGATATATTCACAATCATGCACACTTTATGATTTAATACCTCATGTTGTAAGACTTGTGTCCGAACCAGCTAGGCCACCAAAAGGACCTCATGCTGATGGTGTGATTGGATCGATCAACCAACTTGAGCAGATTACCCAGAAAGTGGGACAAGTTTCTATTCATATTTTGCAACCCACAACTGGCCAGGAAAACTAGCAATTCGCAATTCCCACCCAAAATTTTGAAATGCTTACAGTCCAAGCTATGGAACCAAAAGGAAAAAAGAAGAAACATAAGAAGAATCCAAATGCTAATTCTAGGATGGGAGAAGCACCTAAGGTTAATAATCCCACTAGAGGCAATCAGGAGAACCAGGAAAACAAGTACCCTTGCAATATTTGTCAATGGGATCATCCTACTCACCTTTTTCCTCACATGGATGACATTCATCGAATGTTAGCACAATGAATAGGGAAACAAAAACCTGTCGCCCTAACCTAGCCTTTCCCACAACAAAAAGATATGGTTGTTGCGGCACCGATACCTCCCCTAGGAGGGAACCATGAAAACCCCACACAAGGGGGAAATTCCCCCAATGCTAACATCTTCATGATGGGTCAACATGAGATAAACATACAAACAATGACTTGTTTTTACGATACACCTTCAAATGATGCAGAAACATCCAGTTCATAGCCTAGTGGTTCTCTAACGATTGAGAAACCAACCATTGACATAGTACATTGACCTACAAGATGGGTTATCTGTATAACAACCCACAATCCTAATGCGTGAGCTTCTCAAAACTACAATGTGGTTGAAGATTTAGCTCAATATCCTTGTGCAACGTCCGCTTGGAAGTTTTGCAAAGTTGTCCTACTCAAAGTAAGGGACTATTGTCTTCTATCGATGCTATTGATCCATCTGACAAAAATTTAATAACTTTCGATTTACAACAATCTACATGTAGTCTTTCGTCACAGATCACATTTTAGATTAAAGTGATTTATCATGGTAAGAATATTTTCAAACCATTGTGGATGAAGGAGCCTCAACTTGTGTCATGTCACTAGCATGTTGGAAATATTTGGGATCACCCACCTTAGTACCATCCCATACAATACTCAAATCATTTGATAGACATTCGTTCCCTCCTCACGGACTTATCATGGCTTTCCAAGTTGAACTGGGAGGTAAAACAGTTCAAGTAGATGTTGAGGTAGTGGATGTTCCTATAGATTACAATTTTCTATTAGGACGTAGTTGGATACATAAGATGACAAATGTAGTGTCTTAAGTATTCTGAGTTATTTGTTTCCCCCACCAAGGGAATATTGCCATGATCGATCAATTAGACTACTGCACACTTGAAACTGGTCTCCAATCGAATGTACCTTTTGTAGGGGATTCAAAAATGGTGATTCTGGATATTGAGGTAGGAATGTTCAAATATTAATCCCTCATGGGAACCTTTATGATTCCACCACCATTTTTCACCCCTCATACTACTCCAATTTTCACTATTACATCAGAAGTATACTTTCCATTAAAAATATTGTGTAAGTCCATACCAACAATTGGCTCTACCTCATCCAAGAGAGCCTTGAAGGAGGACACCTTAGTGCTAAATTGTGATGGAAATACAGGAGCTTCTGTGCAACATAATGAAATTGAGAGTAGTGTAACCCTATCTTCCATAGAGATTTCATACCAAGCTATCCAAATGGATTCAGCAGAATCAAATCAAAATACTCCCCAGATGGAGGAATATGATCCACACACTTCGCCTATATGGGCCATCAATAATCCTAGTACTCATGACCTCTTGGATCATAATTTTTCGTCAAATAAATCCATCCTTGAATTTATGAACATATATGAATGAACATGGGAATACATGCATCATTGATCATCCTTTCTTCCTAAGACAGATTCATTAGAGGTTAAACCAGAAATGCTTTACTTCGATGATGATATGGAAAAATATCAATGTCCTTTGCAAACACACAATGTGGTTTCAGAAGGAAACTTGGCGAATATTTCGAAAACCATTCCTATTGATATATCCATCAATCTTAGCATCATAGAGAATATCAATATAGATTTTGATATCTCTTTGGAGGAAATCATGCAATATACTTCTCTATTTAAAGAGTTTGGCGATGTGTTCGCTTGGACTTATGAAGAAATGTCGGGTATCGATCCCAACATAGTTGAACACGAGATAAAAACCTATGATAATGTTAAACTGGTGAGACATAAGCTACGTCTAGTCAATCCTAATAAATCGGATGCCATAAAAGAAGAAGTTGAAAAACTATTAAAAGTTTTCTTCATAAATCTCGTTCCTTTAACTGAATGGGTATCCAATTCTATTCTTGTTGATAAGAAGCAAGGAACAATCTGGGTCTGCACTAATTTCAGGGATCTAAATTTGTCTTGTCCCAAAGATAATTATCCCACACCATTCAATGATCATATTATAGACATGTAGGTGAAAAGAGCAGTAAAATTAATTATCCCACACCCTCCTTCACCTACAGGTTAGATTAGCAATGAAAAGAGCAATAAAATTAATCATGCATTGGAACTCGGATGGAAGCATAAATGTGTAACATTATCCATTAATTATTATAGTAAAAAAATATGTTGTACAATAGAGATAATTCGAATATCCTAGGAGAATTGGAGTTTCATTCTATATAGCATAAGAATTGTCACCTGTAACATCCCCTTCTATCAATCTCGTGCTTGGAAGGAAATGTCACCAACATACCGGGCTTATTGGCAATCTCAGCCCCATTCAATTTATTAAGAAATGCATGGTTAAATAAAACTTGTGCATACATATTCATACTCAACAAGCACAGTGGAATTAAACACTATAGATGCACATAGTTTCATCATGCATTCAACATATAAACAACAGTCATTAATTAAGACATTACATAACATATAATTAACACAACAGAATAACCATAATAACATACACGCAGAAGGAGATGCATCATCCTATTTCTTTCAGGAAGAATAGTGAAACAATCACATAATAATCAATCCCATTCTCATGCTATGCACAGGCATCATACCAACTAACTTAAGATAATCATTTCATCCAAGTAACATGAGTAATTTAACATACAGGACAAACCACAGGATGAACATCATTCAAACCACAGAGAATACTTATCTTGAAGATGAAACTATCCAACAAATGGCTATGTGAGAGAAACGTTCCAGCCAACCATAGATCTCCACCCAACCTATATTCTTTTAGCTGAGAGATCACCCCCGAGTTGGGATGTGTATCCACTAAGGAGGAACTAGATGGGCTTGCTCACAACCATGGTTTCACTCAAACAGTCATGCTAAGCCAACACACAGTTGGGTTTATCAAGCATGCAATAGGAAAAGGAGGAGGATGCTAATACAGTGGGCTCAACCACAGAGCTACAGAAATCTCAAGCTAAACTCAAGCAATCCAATCCTCTATTCAAACATCCACACTTGGATTTTCTCACATTTCTATCAACAATAACTCAATGCCATCACTGGATTTATGGGCTATCAAAACTGGGTTTTCCAATGGATTTCGGGGTAGCTAATGCTCCCAAATTCGCCCCAAGGTTCATACCTATGGATCCCCCATTGGATTTTACTTTCCAATACCAATTATGGGCATTTATGGCTCTTCAAAATGTGGGTTCTTTCACAGTTGCTATTTCAGTTTTTTCTCATTGTCGAGAATTCGTTTTTGGATGAAAATTGATGATGGGTTCTTCCACACTGGAATGGGAATGAGGAAGAAGCAACTTCCATGAGGTAGAGTGACTTTTGTTACAAGAAAATAGATCCCATACTCTGCCATGCGAATTTCTGGGCTGCCCATGCTCCATTGAGGCCATGGACTGATTTCTTCAACAACTTTCTTACACAGAAATAAATGCCAGCAAGGAAAGTCAAATGGGTTCTCAAGGTGACATTTGGCAGCTTATGGCTCAATCCCACAACCCCCTCAACTCTCCCTAGTGGATACACATGGCCCCTTCTCATTCGTTGCCTCCATAGCCAGTTTTGGTATTTTATTGCATGATGTTTATTTACATCATGTTGACAATGTTCCTTGGCTAAATAGCACATGGGTAACATAATGTCTAATACTTTCCTTTTAAATAAAATTTGAGCTTCCACTAGGGGGGCCTTGGCTTTGAGATCCACGCTAGGAAAACATACATCACATGTATACAATATTTACATTAAAAGCTAGTATATCCTAAGGGTCAAAATCGGGTATTACAATCCCCTCCCCCTTAGAATAACACCATCCTCGGTGTTCCAAGACTTAGGAATACATATACAATTTATACACGTCCAAAATTTCAAAAACTTTGCAGGTCTGCCTTGCATTCTATCCTTTACTTTGAACTTTCAAGACCAAGTCCTTTGACTTCCATGAGCTTCTCCTGCTGGTTCTGATCTTTTAGCTCATCCACAAGTCTGAAAACTTTATGGCTGCTACCCTCTTGAGGTTCCCTTGTTGGGTAGTTGTGGAGGCAATGATGTACTCCACATTTCCAACATTTCACTGGATGCTTCATCTTTACCTGCTCAATCTCCATTGATTCTTCATGCCTGGAACGTTTCTTAATGGACTGATTGGATGAATGCCTCATCACTGATCCACTTTCATTTTCCTTACAGATTTCTCTCATAATGCTTTTTACCTCCCTTTGCAGAGCAATAGAGTCCTGCAAAACCTTGTGGTTCATCTCATTCTGCTTCTTCTGTATCTTGAGCATCTCTCCAAGATTTTCTTGGGTCTTGGAAATTGTTTGAAGGAGACTTCCAGCCAAGTCCAATAACCTTTGGTCTGCTGCCATGGTCAATGTGCACAACTGGCTTTCACTTCGCTCACAAGTAGCACTTGCTTTGCAACAATTATAATAAATTAACTTCACTTTCTCACCTGTGAAATGCATCATTGTAATTCTATTAGGCTAAGCATAATATAAACATTAAAATCAAACAATTAATTCCCCAATTGACATGGGTAGTCCAAGCTTTATCCATGAGACTTTCATACTTTTCATGCTTTCCCAACAGGCACATGAGCTCATTCATGTCCATCCTTTCATAGGAAATTAACTACTTCAGCATTCACAATTTATTTTAAGCAAATAAACACACTCTACTTTCAGCCATACATGCATTCAACAATTTTCTGTTTTTATAAATGCATTAATAAAAGGGAAAGAGAGAGCAGTAAGAGTTTTTCTCCTCTTCGTCTTGTTCCATTCTGGAACCTGCACCACCACTGTAGTTTTCATGCTCCTAGTCTCTTTCACTTCAACGTGAATGCTTGACCTGCCCTTCTTGGCTATGACACTTAGTGTCTACAGTCTACCTCGGATCTCTCAACCATGGAACCTTTCCACATGGCAATCCACAACACCCTTGGCTGCTAGGACTCCCACAAGTCCACTAGCACCATCATTCATTTCTGCGCAAGCTGAGATTTTTAGGACAATCACATGTCCACATGCATCCTTAAGATGCTTTCATGGTCTTTGCTTCCAGCAATACCTACACTCAAACATCGAATCAATTCACATGTTTAGTTTATTTTCATAGGTTTTATTTCTAAACAAGAGTTTAGGAAATCATAACCAAATCATATACACATGTATATTCATAAGCAAGAAATTACAAGATAACCAAATACTTATCTGCATTGGTTGTCTTCACTTTATTTCATAGGGTCCTTCTTTGCTTTACAAGCCTTGGGATCACCTATGGACTTGGACGTTTGGCCAGCTGCGGGATGCCCCTCAACATCAAATAATATTGTATGTTTGGACAGCATGCAGGCTGCTCCACAACATCAAATAGTCTTGTACGTTTGGCCAGCACGTAGGCTGCTCCACAACATCAAATATTCTTGTATGTTTGGCCAGCACGCAGGCTGCTCCACAACATCAAATAGTCTTGTATGTTTGGCCAGCACGTAGGATGCTCCACAACATCAAATAGTCTTGTATGTTTGGCCAACACGTAGGATGCTCCACAACATCAAATAATTAATGCCCAACCAGTCACTCTCTGGATTTACCAAGCAATTTATAGTTCTTTCAGGGTCCTTGCGTCTTGTATTATGCATTTCCAACCAAGAAACAACAGTGTATCAGCTTAGCTGTTAGAAGATTTATACCTGAAATATTTACTATTCCAAACAAGAAATAAATGAAAATGAATACTTATCTGTATTATGCGTTTCCTCTCTAGTCCACAGGGTCCTACTTTTCTTTACAAGCCTTGGGATCCTCCTGTGGACTGGGATGTTTTTCCAGCACACAGGCTGCTCCAAAGCATCAAATAATTAATGCCCAACTAGTACACCTTCACGTCGACTGGATTTACCAAGCATTTGGCTGTGCCCAACCAAGCCCATACTTGGTTGGCCCTCTCCATTGCCGAGCCAACGCATCCGTCTAGGTCATCGGCCAATGGAAGGTAACTGCGCCACCGACCATTATAGGTCAAGGCTCTACTACTTTGCCTTAGGCTTGCATCAGTCTTTCACATGTGTCACAATCCCTCAATGCTCATAACAATTTGTCACCCACATAAGGGTGGTACTCCTTCTCTTCTGCAAACTGGTGGTTCCCTTTAGGAACTCTTTAGGTGACTTTCTTAACTGTAGGTTATCATGTCTCCATGATACCCACTCACACTACACAAAGGTTACCACTACTCATATAGTCCTCTTGAGTACCCTTTTCTTCATTTTTCCCTTTAATGTGTAGCACCAATTTCCATATGTATAACCTAACAACACAAAATGGATAAGCAAGCTCATTAGTATTGCTGCTATAAAACTGTAAACATATTTCCTAACATTCGCTATCCAACATTGAAACACCAGGAATGCATCCATTCCCTTAGGGTTTAGTCAATATTGGCATCCCTAACATAACTCACCACCAAAAAAGTGTGCACTCCTCATTGATGTGAACTATGTAGGTCCTAATCATACTTCAAGCAGTCTACCATAATGGAAATAAAATCAAAACATGCTCTGCATATTAACTCCAATAGTTAGACATCCATGTATGTATATATATATATATCAGTCAGGGTTTACATAACACTTATCCATTTTACAGATGTAATTTCTCTTCATTAATGAGGAATGGGAGCTCCTTCTCTAAGTTGAAAGTCCCTCGGTTTGCCATCCCAACTCCTTTTGATGTTACATAACCCTCATATGTCTTACTGACATAATCTTTACCATTTCACTCATATTGTTTACCAATCATGCAGTCTAGATGAGACATTAATAATTTCTAATGGCGTTTCACTCGAAACCCATTTCCAAATCATGGAATCCCTTCCCATGAAGTTTGGCTTCCGCAGGCCCTCTCTCTTTGTCTTATTGCAATGTGTCTTCCTAACACACTTATTAAATAGCCAAATAGTTAGCCACATTTAACAATACAATTCAAATATGATTGTTCCATAACCAATCCATGGCACTAATAATTAAATTCAATATGAATTTGCAACTCTGTCTACTACAGAAATTGATTTTCTTAACCATGAGGCTATCCTCATATTGCTTGGGTCTTGTAAGTGGCACCATTCTGTCCATTATGGATTTATGTTTGCTACCAGACATGGACATCCACCTACAACATGTCCTCCTGACACAATTTTACATAAGCCAAACAATGATTAGTAATTATAAGCAAATTCTCAATTTTGAAATCTACAAATCTATTAAATTCCTATAGAAATTAGATTTGCAACCATGAGAGTATTCTCATAAACTTAAATCTGACAATTTTCAGATTTGTTTTATGCATAAGTTACAACCATGAGAACCTTCTCATAATCTTTGGCTTCTGCACATGGTAGATCCCGGTCTTTACTATGAACTTATCATTATTTCCATATGCTAGACTTTTCTACCTGAAATCTGAACTTCAATCAGCCAAACACTTGTGAGTATCTATGCATATATTCTTTTCATTGCTATAACAGTCACTGAAGTGATCTCATAATTATAACACTCAATAATTCAAACACCTTCAACTGTTAACATTTGAAATTCAATGAAATATATATATATATATATCATTATCATAATAAAATTGCATGACACGGATACACTATTCATTCAATTTAAATAAACTGTAAATACTCATTACTTCACATTCCATGCAATTCTGTCATTCCAAGAGAGTGCTTTGGTAGCCCATCAACGTGTCTACCTTCTTCATGCAATATTTCTCATGCATTCATAGAATCTCATGAAATGGTCTTAGGATTAACAATAGTCCACCATTTCATCTATTATCTAACTGCATTGAAACATATTTATTTCACACCCATGCATTCACACAATGCATCTCAGCATGTGCACCCACACATATGCATGCACATTCATAACATTTACATAATCTTTTAATGTGCATTCACTCAATACATAACCCCTCAATACAACCTTGCATTAATCCATGAATACTATGCATTCTAACATATTATGGCCTAACCATGCCTATCTCATATGACATACACTACCACAACAGGACCATAAGTCCTCACTTGCTTTGGTTGTTAAACTCACCATCGACATACTCAAATGGCATGATATAATTTCATATGAATGCATTGAGATTTCTAAGCAATTATAGGGTGCAAGGATCATTGCCTTCACTTACCCACACCTCACCATACTTGGTAGGTTAACATTCCCATTCATCCACTCAATACCACATGCAAACCAAATCAATATAGTTCAAGCATAGTCGAAGGAATCTTACCAAATCCTCATTCAACATTTATGCAATTATGCATCAATAACCATTACCTGCATGGTTGTCATTAACATCACTTGATGTTACCTGATCGGTTGGCCTCTTACCAAGGCTACACAGTCCTTTTTCCAACCTCATGATCACAGATTTGTTGCACCATCCTTTCTTCATAAGGTTGTTGGTCTTGTGCAACAACATCATCAGCTTCTTTAGCCATGCCTCTATTGTCTTTGGTCCTACAACCAAAACCAACACCAATAGTGATTATCAACCACAATATTTACCATTAGTGGTTCATTGCATATGTAGAACCTCACTACTTTTACTAATATGTAATATCATATGTGTGCACAAAAATCTGCTCATGCACTGTGCAATGTTTATTAATATGCCAACCAATGCATATTCATGCCACTCATCTAATCTCTTGCATTTTCAGAATTCCCAAGCCATAATTTTATCTACATAAAGCTTATAAAATATAAATACCAATAGCAAGACAAGGGTTAAGGAATTCTCCCTTTTCAATCCCTCATTTTTGCATGATCTTCATCTTCCACATCATAGCTGGTTTGATTTCATGGTCTCTCCTACTTCTAGGCATGCAATTCTAGAAATTATCCATATTGACAACAATTTTGTCAAAACAACCACTGGCACTTTTTTGCGTTGCATAACTATGAGGTATGATAACCTCATTCAAATTATATTCATACACCATTATTCCCTGTTGGACAAGCTTTCCAATGTCTGTTCTCGTGCTCCATTCGGACATCAGGTGTGGAAATTGCATTACTTCAAAAATGACAACTTTCACCACAATTCTGCACCTATTTACACAGTTGCAAATTATTCTGAACTACCAGCTTCGACCTCCTGTAGAAGCAAATCCATAAAGATTCAAAAAAAACTTTTCTACCGGGCGAAGTTTGTGCATATAACAAGGAATACTCAACAACTCGCGGATCTCTGTTCTAGTGCTCCATCCAACTTCTATAAAATTCTGGGTTTGACTTGTTCTCACTTTTCACATTTTTCCAAAATTTCAAATTTTGGGCAAAAAATGGCTATCTCCCAAACTGAGCATTTTTGGAAAATATTTGTCTAACATGAATTGTCTTTTTTCATGAGAATAAGAAATGTTGAGTTTAGTAAATTTATTGAATCCTAATTATAGGGTCACTTTCATCCACTGCAAGTTTTTCAAAATTCCCAAAACGTGGCATGCTCCTATGGCCTTCGTCAATGGTCTCAGAATGCCACTGAATTCATCAAAATCTAACGTTGCATGCTCCTGTAATCCAAAAATACATTTTCGGGCTCTATACTACTTTTTTTTTTTAATCCCGCCACACACAAGCCACAACCCGCAATCCATACTATGGGTGCGGAAATGCTACTTTTCCAACCCGGGGCTACTCCATCTCGCAGTCTCGCAACCTACAATCCCGCAACTCCGCGATTCCACAATTCTGGGTGCGGAAAGCCAAGTCGTAGACACACAAATTTTAACCTTTCCACAATCCCGCAACTTGCGATCCTGCAACCCACAATCCCACAATTCCACACTTCCGGGTGCGAAAAGCCAAGTCACGAATATGGAAGTTTTAACCCTTCCGTAGAAGAAGGGTCGGCTGCCCCTTCTGGTGATTAGTATTTTCTTTGTCACGTCCGCAGAAGAAGGGTCGGCTGCCCCTTCTTTTGATTAGTATTTTCTCTAATCACAATCCATAGAAGAAGGGTCGGCTGCCCCTTCTGGTGATTAATAATTTCTCTAATCACAATCCGTAGAAGAAGGGTCGGCTGCCCCTTTTGGTGATTAGCATTTTCTCTATCACGTCCCCTTCCATTGAATCTGATGTTAGGAAGAAAACATGACTAAGCTTACGGGGATCATAACTACTTCGTCCCTTGGCCAAATGGGCCGAGTTTGGTACCATTGGAAAGCTCTTGCAGAGCTCTATGCATCTGGGTGGTCCTCTGCCACATCTGAGAAATATGTTCCTACCATTTTTCCAATAAAAAAAATGTCACCCTAACTTCACCAATATTGCGTTAAAATATTCTGTCACTTACCTATAACTCACAGTTTGGCCCAAGCAGCCTCAGAGATGTAACATGGGCTCTGATACCACTCTGTAACATCCCCTTCCATCAATTCCGTGCTTGGAAGGAAATGTTACCAACATACCGGGCTTATTGGCAATCTCAACCCCATTTAATTTCTTAAGAAATGCATGGTTAAATAAAACTTGTGCATACATATTCATACTCAACAAGCACAGCAAAATTAAACACTATAGATGCACATAGTTTCATCATGCATTCAGCATATAAACAACAGTGATTAATTAAGACATTACAGAACATAGAATTAACACAACTCAATTAATAAACACAACGGAATAACCATAATAACATACACGCAGAAGGAGATGCATCAGCCTATTTCTTTCAGGCGGAATAGTGAAACAATCACATAATAATCAATCCCATTCTCATGCTATGCACAGGCATCATGCCAACTAACTTAAGATAATCATTTCATCCAAGTAACATGATTAATTTAACATACAGGACAAGCCATAGAATGAACATCATTCAAACCACAAAGAATACTTATCTTGAAGATGAAACTGTCCAACAACTGGCTATGTGAGAGAAACGTTCCACCCAACCATAGATCTCTGCCTAGCCTGTATTCTTTCAGCTGATAGATCACCTCCAAGTTGGGCTATGTATCCACTAAGGAGGAACTAGATGGGCTCACTCACAACCATGGTTTCACTCAAACAGTCATGCTAAGCCAACACACAGTTGGGTTTATCAAGCATGCAATAGGAAAAGGAGGAGGATGCTAAGCCAGTGGGCTCAACCTTAAAGCTACATACATCTCATGCTAAAATCAAGCAATCCAATCCTCTGTTCAAACATCCACACTTGGATTTTCTCACATTTCTTTCAACAATAACTCAATCCCGTCACTGGATTTCTGAGCTATCAAAACTGGGTTTTCCAATGGATTTCGGGGTAGCTAATGCTCCGAAATTCACCCCAAGGTTCATACCTATGAATCCCCCATTGGATTTTTGTCACGTCCCCATTTTGACCCCCCTTTTGTAAATGATGTAAATACTGATATTTAATCATGGTGAGGAGCTCAAGGCCAAGGCCCCACCATTGATTTAGCGTTTATGTATCGGCAATTAAAATAGATGCCTATGGTTCTTGTGCGAGATAGGCACGATGTAAATAAAACATCATGTAATTATGAATTTCAATGAAAAACTCACAACCGGCTATGCAATGCAACGAAAGAGATGGGGCATGATTCTACAAGGAAAAGGGAGGGAAACTATTCAAACCCTTGAGCCAATGGTATTAATCCATGTGTCAATGGGGAAACCCATAAACCACCAACTACCCATTTTGTCTCATGTACCCAATCATTTAATTTTTTTTCCAAGAAATTGGTTAAGGCAGTTAATGCCTTGGGAATGAAAGAGTATGGGCAAGCCATTTTCGTGCATGGGCAATCCATCAACTTGGAAAATCGTGTTTTTGCTTGTGGGGCAAGAAACCACCCACGAAATGGTGCCCAAAGCCATGGGGAATGGGAAGTCTTCATTCATTCACGCAGTGGGAGCTATCTGGGTCTTTCCCTTCACGTTTTTCAGCAAAATCCTGCATTTTTCCATGCCTGGAAGTTCGTTTTTGTATATATAGTAGCCTGGGAGAGAAGGGCCACGTTTTTGGGGACTATATGGAGGTCGTTTTTGCCCCGAATTGCCCAAGGATGTTTTTCTAAAAACGGATTGACTCCACAGGGTTGTTTCCCAACTTCCCATTTCGTTTTTGTGGGTTCCCACGTTTTCTGAGTTAGCTGAAAACCCCACCTCAAGCATCCCACTGTGGAAAACGTTCTTCTCATGCCCAGCAAGTGGGGTTCTGCTGATATGTGCATCCTCGTTTTGGTCTGAACCTGTGAATTGAAGTTTGGAGTGGTAGTGGATAGAAGTGGCTTGATAAACCTAGTGGGGGAGGAAACCTCTCAAGAAGATCAAGAGGGCTTTGGTTACTCTTCTATGCATACCCTGAGAGCACTAGATAGGGAAGGTATGGCTTGAGGGACTGCACAGCAGTGAAAAGAATACTTCCTTGTGCTGGGTGTGTAGGTATTGTGGGTGCCAAGCTAGATAGATCTTGCAAGGTTATCCCTAGCTCTGTGCTGGAGCTCACTAGCTTAGCACTCTTCCCTTCCATCTCCTAGCAGCCTGATAAACCCAATTGCAGATTGGCTTGGCTCAACTTGGTGTATGCTTGGCTATGTGTGAGTCTGCTGTTCCCTGGTTCCTTGTAGAGATCATGCCCAGCTCGGGGGTGGCAGTGGTGCTGAGAGATTGAGGAGCACACTGGCCTACGGTTGGGCGGAACGTTGCAGTTGCATAGCCAGTTGCGTGGGACTACTTTTGTATAAGATAAGTATTCTCTTGTGTTAAATTGCAATTACTTATTTGATGATCACCTTAAATGTATGATGGATGTGAAATTCTTAATATTCCGCTGTGATTTTCTCAAAACCATACAATCCCATCTATCTCTGTTATATTATGTTCATGCTTATGATTAAACGTTTCATAGGGATAGATGCCCAGTTTAATATCACATCTGTTATGCATTTGTGTATGTATATATTCTTATTCATTTGAACTTGAATGCTTGTTTAATGAATGAATACGGGGGCTAGATGCCCGGTTTAACCGTCACGATCCTCTCCATCTAGCTGGTTGGATGGGAGGGGACGTGACAATTTTACGGTCCAATACCAATTCTGGGCATTTATGGCTCTTCAAAACGTGGGTTCTTTCACAGTTGCGATTTCAGGTTTTTCTCACTGCCGGGAATTCATTTTTGGATGAAAATTGATGATGGGTTATTCCACACTAGAATGGGAATAAGGAAGAAGCAACTCCCATGAAGTAGAATGACTTGTGGTACAAGAAAATAGAGCCCATACTCCGCCATACGAATTTCTGGGCTGCTCATGCTCCATTGAAGCCATGGACTGATTTCTTCAACAACTTTCTTACACATAAATAAATGCCAGCAAGGAAAGTCAAATGGGTTCTCAAGGTGACATTTGGCAGCTTATGGCTCAATCCCACAACCCCCTCACCTCTCCCTAGTGGATACACATGGCCCCTTCTCATTCGTTGCCTCCACAGCCATTTTTAGTATTTTATTGCATGATGTTTATTTACATCATTTTTACAATGTTCCATGGCTAAATAGCACATGGGTAACATAATGTCTAATACTTGCCTTTTAAATAAAATTCGAGCTTCCACTAGTGGGGCCTTGGCCTTGAGCTCTACGCTAGGAAAACATACATCACATGTATACAATATTTACATTAAAAGCTAGTATATACTAAGGGTCAAAATGGGGTATTACAACCACTGGAGTGCTCCAGAAGACCAAAACACAACTGAACTAAACCAGAACTCAATAAATGAAGACACAATCAATTAACTGACCAAGGAGGGCGCACTAGTGAGTTTTTCATGCAAATCACTCAGAAAAGGGCACATTAGATCACAAATAGTGGAAATCAGAGCACAAACCCCCCACACGAGTAAGCTAACTCAGGTGGACTAAACCAAATCACAAATTTGGATCCTAAAATGTAGGGAAATAACTTTGGTGGTCCTAAAATTATGCATGCAGGGCGCCTTGGGTGGCTAATGGGTCCTAAATGACATATGCACACCACTGGGGGGAAATGACATCATCAACTACTAGGAAAAAGAAAATAATGCTAAGTAGGAAAAGGATGAAGTATCAATTATCCTAACATACCTTTTCCCAATGGATTATGTTTAATAAAGGAGCCCAGTCCCATAGCGGTACCAAATCCCACTAGTGAAGTCATGATCTGTCTAGTTCTATGGTTATGCAGGATGACGACACTTTCAGAATTGGTCGACAAATCCAATATAGTGGAAACGCGAGGGGGAGGGGAAGAGGGTTCCATCCACTGGCTTGGGAAAATTTTTGGAATGAGGGAAGGGGATGATAGAGACCCCGAGAGGATCCTGAAGTGGTGCCACTAACATTTGTAAGAGAAAAATACTGAAAAGAAACCAAAATTAAATTCTTTGAAAACATACCCTTTACCGAAGCTTCAAGAGTATCCACCACTGCTTGTTGATCCCTTTCAAAAGAATTGCATCCACCTTCATCTACTTCCATCATCGAGACTAGAGGGCCCTGATTTGGGGATGTCCTGATAGGTGGGTCATCAAATCTTTTCCCAACTCCTAATATTTGAGGGGAACCACCTGAAAGACCGTCCAATTCTATTCCACGATGCTAGTCCCCTACTCCGTCAATTCTCTGATGTCATTTTTTGCGAGGCATGTTCTCCTAAGTGCCTTTAACTAGGAGGCAATATTCATTCTTTATATGACCCACCTCATGACACCTCTGACATCTAAAAGGAATTCCTTCATAGTTAAGAGGTTAAACATAAAAATTGTCTCCCCTTACCATCTTTAGTTCCTTCAATATCCTCGCTTGGGTATCCAATTTGACCAAGATGCAAGCAAATGACATCTTATCTGTCTGCTTGAAATTCATATCATCTTCCAAGAAAACCTTGAGACAATTTCCAATATGCCTAAAAGCATTAAGTGACTGGAATTCTAAAGGAAGCCCCAGAATTCTAACCCATATCAATGAAACATTTAGACATTCTCTTTTGGGATCAAACATAGGAGTCCATCTTTTCATGTTGGTTGGAGTGGATTTGATGGTCCAATTCTGCTTCAATATCCATTGAGCATCTTCTTGCGAATGCATAATGAAGGTGAACCACCCACGTGCCACAGATTTTACCTTGGGTGTGTGGTGAATCTTGTGTCCTCAATTCTAATTCTCCCACTCTTTAATAGCTTTAGGTTCAAGTATACTGCGTCGTGCTTGTCCAACCACCACCTTACCCGCAAAATCCTCCACATTGTTCATTTTGATATTCCTCGCAAAGACCAATTCCACCTCCTCTTCCCTCTAAGTAGCACACATCACTTTCTTCTTCCTCCTTCTTCTAGATGTCACTTAAGAAGACTCTAATCTTGTTCCACGCAACAATGTGGACAACGAATATCTTGGAAAAGGAACACCATTTCATAAAAAAGGGGCATCATTGTGAGGGCTTAAACCCCAAGTCTCCTCTGTAGGAAAAATGGTGTCTTTGGTCAAGATATGAGAGCCCCTTGAAATTGAGAGATGAACATCCATAGCCAAGGATCAAAGACTTGGAAGACTCAGGCTAGGGTTTTGATTGGTTTGCAAACCCTTACGCTGCGAAAAAATTGTTAAGGTCACCTTTTGCACAAAGAATCCCTCACTGTTTTCCAAATTCAAAATAATGGAAGAGAAACCCTCTAGTCCCTAAAATGAATATAAATGAGGCTAACCCTCAATTGATGGGGGTTCTGTTTAGAGGAATAAATGTTCTAAGATCAATGAAAGAGAAGGGTTACCAAAAACCATAATAGTAGTGGATACCCCTTTGTTAGAATCTCGTGGTATATAAACAAAATCTTCCATGTCGACCACCGAAGAAAAAACCCGAGATTATTTGTTGTCAATATCCACGCAAATTCCTGAAGAAACGAACGCCAACTGGTTTCCAATAGTCATTGCCTAGATATCCAATCCCTCAAAAGGGTCGTCCAAATAATCCAAAATATTCTCTTTGAATTCTTCCATTTTCATTAAAAGACTCCATTGAAAAAGAGGCTTGAGGTTATCCGTGCACGCCTTGTCCTTCACCGGTTGACTGCATGAACCCTAGTCATAGAGCCATTTCCCCAAAGTAATTGTCCTCCATATTTATTCTAATTATATTCTAGTTATAATTTTAATTTGATTTTCAATTAACTATTAATCCAACATTATTTGTTCTTTCTTTGATATTTTTTACTTCTTTTTATTTTTTTTAATTGATGTACTTATAATTATTTTTTCAATATTAATGGGTTACCATTCTCTTTGCTACCTTCCTTAGGAATTTAAACCTTATCATCACTTTGATTTATAATCACTAATTATCTTTAATGACATGAAATTTGGCATACTCTCCATTTTAATATCTAATTACTAACTCCCTTTTTCTAATTTTCCTATTTTATTAATATACTTTATTGGATTCCACATAGGTTGGTCTAGTTTTCTTTGGCCTATTTTATTGATATTTATTAATATACTTCATTGGATTCGACATAACACTCTAGTCTTTGACCTTATCTTCCTCCTTCCTATTAAATGCTATTTTTTTGTCATTTCTATTTAATTTCACTTAATTCTCTATTCTTTTTGAAATTGTTTATGGATTTTCATTATGGCAAAGTTTTTGATATCCAACTTTTCAAGTGGGCACTTCACCCATAATTAGTGGTTCCCATAATCTATCCTTCTAAACCTCCCATAATTTATCCTCGTCAACTTTCTTTTTAAGTATTCTTTATTCTTATTCTTTAATTTTTTACCTTTACTTTTCCTTCCATAATCTTTTAATTTTATTTTTTAAAGTCTACCTCCCTTTATTATTTTTCACTTAATTCTTAACCTATTTTTAATTTCCTTTTACTTCACTCATTTTTATTTAAATATTCTTAATTTAATTTATTTGAGGTCTCTCTTTTCCTCCAAGGCTCATTTCCCACCTAAACTCTAACGACCTTTCTCCCTCTTTTCCCTCATATAAGTAACCTCTATACTCTTTTCTAACTATCACAACTTCATTTTGAACCCTTCGCGTAGCATTTTCCCTCTTTTCCCTCATATAAGTAGCCTCTATACTCTTTTCTAACTATCACAACTTCATTTTGAACCCTTCGCGTAGAGTTCATTAGAAAATGGATAAACACTATCACAATGACTAACCATTGTGAAAGTATGCATGCTCAAATATTAATCTTAGTTCTTATCATCAATATTGTGGATTTGAGGTGTCACTCTTCTCCATCTTTTATGAGCTTTGTTTGGATCTCTTGACAATGAGTGGAGATGTTTCTAAACTCTCCAAAGTTGTATAATTCTAGAAATTCAATGCTAGTGAGCCTTTGAGGTTTATGACATTTGAACATTCTTGTAAAACATTTCAATATTATCTTGGTTAATAGATGTAGTTTTTTTTGATAAAAATTGAATGTAATATTGTTTAAAGATTAATTATCTCATATTAATATTAATCAATTTATTTATAAAAAAATAAATTCATAGAAAATTACTTAAAAACCAAATACTAATCTTAAAACTTTAAATTATTTTTCCCACTTTAATATTTGAATTTTCAACTTTTTTTCACTCATTCATATATATATATATAATGAAAAAGAGAAGAGTGAAAGGTGAAATCCATAATATAGATAATGAGAAACTAATGATTAAGAGTTAGTGAAAAGATATAATGAGAGTGATTAAGAATTAAGAGGTAGAAAACTCGGCCAAATTAAATGGAGATGACAATTTAAGAGGGCTATTTTAGTTATCATTTTAATTTGATTCTTCATAAGTTCTTAATCTAAGATTCTTTACTTTTTTTATATATATTTTTATCTCTTTTTACTAATTATTAAATGCTATTTTGTTCTCCATTTTCCACAGGTTTAGTTTGAATACCTTAATAATAAGTAGAGCGTCCATTCTAAAATTGGGATGTTTCTAAACTCTAAAGGAGTGTAATTCTATAAACTCATCACATTAATGATGCCTTACTTGAAAATCTTCAAGCTCAAACCTTACCATTAATAAACTTTAAGGTTTATGACATTCCAATATCCTTAAAAAGTTATATATACAAAGTTTCAATACTATTTTGATTAATAAATTTAGCTTCTTAATAAAATTTGAATTTAATATAGTTTAATGATTAATTATCCCACTTTTAATATTATCAAATAATTCATAAAAAAATTATTATTCTAAGATTTAAAATTTCAACTATTTTATCCCCACCTAATAATAATGAAAGTTTCCACTTTTATTTGTCCATACATATATAATTTAATGCTTTCTCAATTTGAACTTTTTTCCCACTCCCATATTTAAAGTTCAACTTCTTTTTCTAGGGCTTTCACACCCACACATATATACTCTCATAATTTAAACTTTTTTCCCACTCCCATATTTAAAGTTCAACTTCTTTTTCTAGGGCTTTCACACCCACACATATATACTCTCATCCTTTATTTATGACTTTCTCCTTATAGTCTTCAAAATTAACTTACTATTTATTTGTGACACTTAACTTGGCATATTGATGTTCACCCGCCACAAGTTAAGTGGATGTATTTATATCTTAGGATTTGGGGTGGTTTATCATCTATGCTTTTCCTAGATTGAAGGAGAATGGGACAAGTGTACTGTCCAAATTGATTTTATGGGCATCCTTCAAAATTCAAAATAAATAATTGTGCCCCATTCTACAGCCGAGTAGGGGAAGATGTGTAACTCCTTCCGTGCTCATCCACACGTCTTTTTAAAAAAATAATAAAATATTATAAACAATAACATGTCGACTCAAATTAATTTAAAACATTTACAACCGCATATATATAAAACTACACAAATTAGATAAATTAAAACCTTCTTCAACAACCATTTTAAATAAAAAAGATAACCAAAAACCACAAATTAAGTGGATGTTATAGTTATTTAAAAATTAAATAATTTTTTACTCGAAATCATTTAATGTTTACTATATCCCCAGACGGAATTCAAAAACCTTGATACTTATGGTCTAAATCCAAATGAACAACCGCATACCCACCAATTAACGGGCGAGCTTGTAACTACCCAACCTTAATTAATGGCAACGTGACCGCTTTTTCGAGGACTTGAGACTGGTAGCAATAAGGCTTTTGCGTCTAGTCGGCGTATTCTGAAAATGGCATATCTTATACATCTATTTATAGATCTTTCCTCAAGAAACTGTTTCTCCCAAACGCCACAAAATTTTCTCATTCTCACTCGCTGAAATAGAGTTTGATCCTTATTTTACTTGGAAGGCAAGCCGTATCCCGCGCAGGTAAACACAATGGACAACAATTGGAATGAGCAATTGGTCGGAAAGCTTCAGAAATTGACTTGCACAAAAGATAGCATTGAAGGTACTTGTTTTTCTGCTTATTTCACGAAAGACTAGCCTTTTTGTTTAAACGGTAGGGGCATTTTTAGGGTTTTTTTAAGGGTAGGGCATTTTTAGGTATATGGGTATCATCCTGTATATGGTCAAGTAGTGGAGGTTATTTTCTAAGGTTGTAGTTATGGTACACTGGTCAGCTGTTTCATATTGGTGCACCTTCTACCGGAATAAATCAAAGGCGATAGTGGAGACATGGTGCAGAGAATTTCAAAATGCAGACGAAGACAGGCAAATCTCATTGCTTTATCTAGCGCACGAGATCATACTAAACAGCATGATGATGAAAGAATCCGACGGATTTCTAGATGAATTTTGGCAAGTTCTACCAATATGTCTTCAAGATATATATCAAAAAGGACAATTTGGAATGGAAGTTGCCTCCAAACTGGTATATACTGCTTTCTCTTGCACCAGTTAAATGACAGATCTTTCGAACTGTTGTATAAGATCATTTAACGAATTTAAATTTTCTATAAATTTGTAGGTTGATATATGGGAAGAACATGAAGTTTTTAAACCAGGCCATCACAATCCGCTGAGAGCACATTTTCTTGGAGAACGTCCGCCATCAAGTTTGGACGATGGGTTTTCCCCAATGCTCGCCAGAAAAAGAGTGAGACAATTTATAACACAATTGTTCTGCGATATTTGAAACAATTTATAACACAATTGTTCGGCGATATTTGAAACAATTTATAACACATTTTTTCAACTATATTATACTATTATTTCTTATGTTCATGTTTTCTGTTAATTGGTATCATTTTAGAAACTGGAAGTTACATTCCAAGTTGGGTGTACTGCCGAAAAATTATTAGCAGCATACCAGGCAGCTGATGAGGATTATATAGACGAAGAGACAATATGGAAAGCATATGATTCTTCGTCGAAACGATTGAAGGAGATGGAGAAAAATATACACAACTGCTGCGTAACTGGTAAGTACACCAACAAAAGCAGTATTTAAATATTATGATTGTTTAGCGTCATAGGCATAATTATCAATAACAAGTTTGAATTCGAGTTCGGTATGATAAGAATAAAATTAAATAAAAATTCCGATTCCAAAAAATTTCAAAGTTAGACTTTATACAGTAGAAATGTTGGAAAAAATGTAATTACGAGCTGATTGTTTATTTAGTTTATCTAGTTTAAGTTCAGTCATTTTATCAGTGTTTTTGTTGGTCTGCAACCAATCCAGCTTATGTAAAGAATTCTTAGGTAGAAATTAATTGCGGTTTTTAATCTAACTCATTAGCTTCTAGGTGAAGTGATCTCAAGGTTGATTATGCAATTCCTATGTATAGAAGAAGATAAATTGAAAAACATAAGAGAGATGTGTGAGGGAAGAAAAGAAGAAGTGAAGAGCCCAAGTTCTGTAAGAAGTGAAAGATTATAGTAAAATCTCATCTCCATGTTGGCATGTAGTGCGGTCAAGTTGCTCTATTTTGATACCGTAATATATATAAGTCCATAGTTTTATGTATTCATTTTCAAAAATGTTGAATGTTGATTTACTTGTGTGCATTCATTTTCAAAAATGTTGAATGTTGATTTACTTATGTAAAAGTCATTTACATTTACGGTATTGATTTACTTGTGTAAAAGTTGTTTACATTTATTTGTGTAAAAGTTGTTTACAAAAAAGAAAAAGAAAAAAAGCAAACATGAAAGGGCGTAGATAATTTCAATACATCTACTCGAGGCTATGCTTCCATACAAAATGAAGTGAAATACCTGTAGACCTTATTCCCAGCGATTTCTGGTTATAGTATTAGAGTATGAGCTTAGATCCAGCTAAACAGCGTTGGTTTGTGAATTCTCAGGGTTACAGACACTGATAAATAAGAATG
Source organism: Larix kaempferi (assembly GCA_027924585.1). Taxonomy (NCBI): domain Eukaryota; kingdom Viridiplantae; phylum Streptophyta; class Pinopsida; order Pinales; family Pinaceae; genus Larix; species Larix kaempferi. Next base: position 50,387,084 of record BSBM01001719.1, read on the forward strand.
CTTTGCATAGCGTTTCTGGATGGGAGAATATACCCACTTTTCTTTCACTATAGAAAGATTTTCCAAATCTAATTAAGCTAACCAAATTAAACTCAATAATTCGGAAATTACATAGTCACTGGCCCTCCTATTCTCTCCTCTCTCGCTCCACTCATCATCTAGGCAGACTCATCCATATTCTCACAAATTCATTTCTGGCTTAGTAACTGTTCTGGTCAGCTGCATCAATAATTATAATTCCACCCTTGGCTTTTAATCTCTCATCCATGTTATCAGCTTCCCGCTGGTCTTTTCTCAAATCTATATGTAGGTTTCTGGTTATAGTATTGGAGTATGAGCTTAGATCCAGCTAAAGAGCGTTGGTTTGTGAATTCTCAGGGCCACAGACACTGATAAACAAGGATACATAGGCTTTCTGCATGGGAGAATATACCCACTTTTCTTTCAATATAGAAATGTTTTCCAAATCTAATTAAGCTAACCAAATTAAACTCAATAATTCGGAATTTCCATAGTCATTGGCCCTCCTCTTGTCTCCTCTCTTGTTCCACTCATCATCTCGGCAGACTCATCCATATTCTCACAAATTCATTTCTGGCTTAGTAACTGTTCTGATCAGCTGCATCAATAATTATAATTCCACCCTTAGCTTTTAATCTCTTATCCATGTTATCAACTTCCAGCTGGTCTTTTCTCAAATCTATATATATGTTTCTGGTTATAGGGTGTAAGGAGATGAGGGAGTTCTAATTGAATAGTTTATTGTAATTGTGTAAGGTTTTGATGGGAAAACATCACAGTCAAGCACAGTCTTGAGGAATCTTGGGATGGTGAACTCCCACCAAGTCTCCCATTAAGTCTTTCTTACCAGTGCAAGAGAACTGATTATTAATGCTATGCTCATAGATAAATAATGCTATGCTCATAAATAAATAATCCCAAAAATCATATATTATTCATATATTATTAGTTAAAGAAAGAGAGGCAGCACAACATAGTCAAGTTATAGGTGTTGGTAATGTGCATAAGCAGATGCCATTGAGGCCGAAGCCTTTCATAGTCCCTTATGCTATTTTCGTAATCTAGAAATAAAATTTCTCGGCCTCATTTATGCCCAGTGCTGTTGATTACCTTGTCTTGTCTTTGCAATTTCAGATTGGAATTTGTTGTAAAGTAAATTCAGTTATCTTCATTAATATTTATATTCATTATCATGTTCTTCAATTTCTTATCGACAGGGTCCACGGACATTACTCGGTCGATAAAGTTATATGATGAACTAATTCATGAAGAAACCATCTTGTTGGAAAGCACCAACCAGATAGAATCTAATGAAAAGACAACTGCTGCTCTTATTTCTCAGCTGAGAGAGGCGATCCAACAAGAGGTAACTAATTGCAATCCACAGTGATAGATTTATTTCAATTGTCTCACGCTTATTAACTCAAAAAGTATTTTACAGGAAAATAAGCTGGACAGTATTCGGGATCAAGTCAAGGTGAGCTTGTCCAGACATTATTTCATACAAAATATAATGATGGTTTCTTGCTATAAAATGGTGGATCTTGATCATTTCATATTTGAAATTCATCATATGGTCATATAATCAGGATTTCAAGAATCAAGCTGAGAATGCACGGAGGATTCGTGAGAACTTACAAAACACTAGCGATAGCTCCCATAAAATTTACAATCAAACCATCGCAGCAGTGAACAGAGAGAGCACTAAGATGGCAGCAGCAGCCACGTCTCTAGGCCATGGAAGTGGAGCAGAGGAGATTAATATCGTAACCGGCAACTCAGCTGCATAAACTAGATTCATGTTCAAAAGACGTAGACACCATATTATCATGGAGTGCCATGAACAGGTCCTTTGTATTTACCAGATTTGAGGTTGTTATTAAGGTTTGGAAACTGGGTTTATATATATAGATAATCGGCAACTCAGCTGCATAAACTAGATTCATGTTCAAAAGACGTAGACACCATATTATCATGGAGTGTCATGAGCAGGTCCTTTGTATTTACCAGATTTGAGGATGTTGTTTAGGTTTGGAAACTGGGTTTATATATATAGATAGATAGATATTTTTTGGAATGTTTTATTTTCTGTTTTGTAATTTATATTTTTTTTGTATGACAGGAAAATTAAATGGCTATGGTTAGCATGTTATAATAATGGTAGATCTTATACATGCATTTGTCGGTCTTTTGATAAGAAAGTGTTTATCTCAAATTCTATCTCATTCACTGAAATAGAGAGTAAATGATCATTATTTTAGTTGAAAGGCAAGGCATAACGTGGGAATGTGAAAATGAAGCACAACAATTGGAATGAGCACATGGTCTTTGGCCAATATGAATATGATTAATTTAGTTGAGTTAAGCCAAATACATTTTCCAAAATAAAATGTTGTTATTCTAGAGAGCTTCAAAAATATATTTTCTTAACTCCCTTGCGATTGATTGATTTTAGGGTTAGACATTTAAGGCACATGGAAGTTATTGAAGCTAAGCAGGTTATAACTATTCCATATAAAACCCACAAGCACTTAATAAAGCTCTGAAAAAGAAATAATGTGTATGATGCATAAAATCCTTAAGCGGATTTGCATGGCTAACACTTGTATGGAATGCATGACTCTTTCCCTTGAGCTTATCACCTCCATTTTGTATAAATAAGACACTTAAGGTACAAGACACTAGAAATTACTAAAAAGTACCCTTCGGTGAAAGTATATGCTTTAGATTAATATCTTTGGCTTCTTATTTCTTTCCCATTTATAAAATTAGGCATTAGTATTGTTATTTGTGATTTTTCTTAGTGGAAGGTCTGCTTAGCCAATTCTTGAATTTGTTCTTTTCCATTTATAGAATTAGGTATTAGTTTTGTTTTTTGTGATTTATCTTGGTGGAAGGTTTAGATAGCTAATTCTTGAATTTGTCATTAAAGTGGTATGATTATGGTTAATCAATGGACAAGTTCTAGTAGCTAAAGTGAAGAGGATATGATTCAAGTATTGTAGTTGTTATTATAACTTTGATTATGGAGTTGGCTAGACACTCTATATTTGCATAAATGGATTCAAGGACCTCAAATATTGCCTAGCACTTGGATTATGCAATTCCAACAATTTCAACCAAATTTCAGTTGAAAAAATCACTAGAAAGATGGTCTAAAATGTAAAGGGATTAGACTAAACTTTTGCTTATTAATATAGGTCTACATTCTCCCCACCACCCTAACTCAAGTATGTATTTAACAAATGATTTTCATGCTTGGATTTCAATCTTGGTAGGGATTAGTTTTCTTGAATATTCTAATGAAAGATTATTATATGTATATCAAGTTTATTTTAAATGGAACGAGGAAAGTGTTTGTTTGTCTTTTTGTGCATATATTGAAGAGACTTTGGAGATATAAACACATCGACAAAGCCACCCATGGAATTTAAGGGAAACCATGACACTTACCTAAACCATAAAAGGATTTGTCGCTTAAATAGAATTGGTCACTCCACTAGGGATACAATTCAGGTAGAGGCAAAGGTCCTTCCTTTTAAGATCACAGAAGAAGATGTCAACTTAGCCTTTATACCTATTTGCCAATTCCAACTCCTGATAGGGATTAAATGGAAGAGTCATACACTGTACTACCTACATCCCTAAAATTCTTTGAAATCTCTTCTCTAGGTTGTTTTGCAATAGTTTTTTCTCCTCTAGAGGTTTTATTATTATTATTTATGAGTGGTGTCAATGGTTTTCTTTTTATTTTAGGACCTATTATGTGTTTTATTTTTGGGATATTGAATTAGTTTTCCTTTAGTTTGCTTCTTTCTTGTCAGTCTTCACAAGAACAATTGCGAGCATTTATGGTTTTACCATAGAACATTTGTGATTGTTCATGGTTTGAATATGATACAATCTATAACATCCAGGGTTTTGATGTGATACAATCATGAGAACATTATAATTCTCCTAGGTTATTGTGGAATAGCCAACAAAAGGTCATATAGGTGACTTATAGTGAAACCCCCCCTCCCCCTCACACACCCATTTAAATCATATTTTTTTGTTTCCTATGAGTGATTCTTAGACTGCAAGTTGTTGACCCTGCATAGTGAACTTGTAATTCTTCTATTAGATAGATTTTATTTGGATGCTTTATTTTCTATTGGTGTCTAATATCTTTAATGTTCGATTCAACCATGAGTTAAATCTAGGCAAGTGTAGATATTATCTCCTATTGCTTATTTAGTGGGCTATGTGTGTACAGAAGATTTGGCAGTTTTTCCAATTCCTTGTGTGCAACCATTTCTCCAAGGTTTTGGGTCTAGTACTAAGTCCTACATTCCCTATTCATATGCAGAATCCAAACCCATGATTATTCTACCTATTTTCCTTTTATGAAATGGTGGACCTAGTGCCCTCCTAAGTTTTCAGATATGTGACTATAAGTGGGAAATGCTTGTGGTATCTGAGACAAATGCATAACATCTATCTTAACTCCCTTGGAGGGTACTTGCACATTAGGTGATTGTAGCAAGCAACGCATTTTTATTATCTTCCATGTTGGTTGGAATTGGACCCTAATAATCCTAGGTTGACCACAAAAGGCCCCTTTTCATCTCTTTTATAGTTAGACCCATCACCCAAGGTGGGATTTTGGAGGAGGGTGTTTTATTTAATAAATCTTAAATATGATTTTATAGGCATGTTTTGATTGTAATTTTTTGATTTTTGATTTTCTTTTTTTTTAATCATAAGCTATCAGTGATGTTCCAATAGATATCAACCAAGGGGTTCCTTTTCAATGAGACTCTTGCGATTTCATTTGTTTGGAAATGCTTGTGCCCCTACAATGGCTACTTTGAATCTTCTTGGATTCACTATAAGGCTAGTAGTTTGTTTTTTTCACTCTGAATGTCTCAAATTCTTATGATTCTTACTAAGGACCTTATGTTTAGAGAATCATACCAATTTGGACCCCTTTCTTTGCAAGTTAAATCAATTCCTCCTTTTTCCTCATCTAATAAAAGAATTCCCCCTAAACCAGTTAGTAACTAGAATTCTTACTGGAGTAAGAATAGGAAGAATAGGAAGAAGAAAATATACTAGGGAAAGCCACCAACCAATGTGAGTCATGTTAGTTAAACATGCCAGCTAATGCAAGTGGTGCTAGGGACAAGTGACTAGCTAATGAAAGTGGTGCTAGGGACGAGGGACTAGCTAATGCAACAAGGAAATTGACACTATAGAGAAACCTATATGAATAGGGTGCAAGCCTGAGTTACCTTGTAATATTTTATAGGGAGACCATCTTATTGATCAATTCTTATTCTTTCAAGGGTATAGAGAGCATGGTCCTTACTGCAAGGATATTTTGCATAGATCCATCTTAAATTTTCCTCTACCAAGCGTTGAAAAGGATCAAATCCATTGAGGTGTAAATCCCTTTTAGAGTGCTAAACTTAAGGAAAGGTGTGCACCTCAAGGGATGTTATCCCTCTCTACACTTGTAGAGATAGAGTTAATATGGATCTATGTTAATTGGGTTTAGCTTGGGTGGTTAAGAGGAATGATTATTATACTCCCCACTCGGGTTCAAATTATGTAAGTGACATGTTGATCTATTAATGATCATATTGGTGTAATGGCCTTGAGCCCTATGTTGGCAAAGTCTCGAGCTTTCTCAAAATTGGGTTTACCTTGCGAACCATCCTCAAAATGAGGGGCAGTACCTGAATATATAAGTGGGAAATGATTTCATCATTGGCGAGAATCCAATGAGGAAGAGGTGGATAATGACTTGACCATTAGTGAGAATCCAATGAGTAAAAAATCCTAAGATTACAATCAAGACAAAAATTGGTGTTGGATTGATGCAATCTATAATCCAAATATATATTGTACTGCGTTAGTAGTAGATAGATATGTAGAATCATTTATTTAACTGTGTTATATATGGAAGGTAATAAAAATAATTCAGAAATATCCCTTCATAAATTTCTCCATGAAAATTTTATTATTATCTAATTAGGCATGATAATTTAACAAGAAAACATTGTAACAACAAAATCAAACACATATAATCACATACCCAAATAGTAGGTGTTAAACATATATAAATAGGTGATAATTTGATTGTTGGATTCATGTGAAACTTTTAAAGATGGAATCATGTAATCGAATTTAAGTGTGCCACCTCAAAGCCCTAGGATTGTTTTACTTGATTGGAATAGTCTAAATGATCCTTTTCTTTCTTACTATGCACCCATATAGATAAGGGTTGAACTTAATCCATCCAACATTCACCAATTTGTAGCAGATGAAGACGCCTTTGTTAGTAGATTATCCTCACATGCATGGAAAGGTTTGGGTTCTCCCAACCTTGTGATAACTGCTAGTAAACTATTGAGATTTATTACTTGTTGAGCCAAACGTGAGGACTATGCATTGCTCTTGTCTTCTCCAATATGTAATGCAAATATAAATAACGTGGTACTATGGATTTAACTCTTACACTATGCCCCACATGACTACTACAAGATCTCCTACTTCCTTTATTTTTCTCTAATTTCCACTCTCTTACTATTGCTCAACTATGAAACAATACAACAACATCATCATCATGGAACTCGTTCTCCTCCTAATGGTCTGGTATTTAACATAGCTTGATGGCCATCGAGGGTTAGTTTTAGGGTTTGTACATTCCTTAACTCTTGATTAGGGTTAGGGTTTATAACCCTTTAGAATGTTATTTGAAGTCTACGCGTGACTAGATACACATGTGTGGGGAGTGAGAGATGACATGGAATTTGCTTGGTACTATGGTCATTAATTGGATATGTCAAGTTGTGGGAGGCATAAGTTCCTCATATGGATTTTGATTGAGGTGATTCTTGTATTGTTGAAAAGGTATAGAATTTTAGAACAACATCAAAGGATTGATATCTATTATTACAAAATTTTGACCCAACAAAAATATCATTTAATCCCTCAAACATGCCTTAAAAGGTTTTAGACCCCAAATATGCAAAGTAAGATCTGCCCCTAAAATTGGCCCTACTATTGGTTGTGGAGCCTAATCTCCCAGATTCAGAGATGTTGTTCAGCTTTGTTTGTACCCTAGTTTTATATTATATGCACGTGGACTGTACAGTCACCCTAGCGAGGGGGTGTGGGGGGGCATCGCCCCCGAGAAAGGGGGTTTGGGGGTGTAGCACTCGAAAGACATTTTTTGGGTTTCTTTTCGCCAATAGATTACTGGCCCATGGTTTTGGGTAACACGTGGTATTTTCCCAGGGTATTTCCCCTTTAAAAGAAAGACATTGTAATACGGCTATGGTTGATGGATTAAGTATTGTGTATTGTAAAGATATCTGAGATCGTGTAAGAGAGATTGAGAGTGTGTGAAGAGGAAGTTGCAGCGGATGTGATGCAGGTTGTATCCCTTCATTTTGTTGGATGGTATAATAATAAGGACTGGCAATTTCTGTGTGGACATAGCCCATCTTGGGTGAACCACGTTATATTGGTGTCTCTTGTAATGTGTTTGTGTGATCATATTTGCATCTTGTTTATTGTTATCGCTCTGCGATCCTATTTTTCTAACACCTACAAGCCAATTCATCAAAATTTTCCACCTAGAAAGCACCAAAATAGATGACAAATTATACATTGATCTACTTTGGATCATACCCCCCCATTTTGGGAGGCTTTTGGTTACCAAAATATCTTACTAAATAAGGTGAGGAAATTTTTCCTCTATCTTCTCCCTAAAGTGCCATTTAGCCTTGCTTGGGTGAGCCAAAGGTCGGGCTACTCCTATCTAGTAGTTTTGGAATTCTTCTGCAAAACATGTCTTCTACCAACTCTGCTTGAACATAAGGTGCTAAGTCCTTTATGGTAGGTAGAGCATGCTCCTCCTCCTTATCTAACATGGAAGGCTCATATATTTTCAAATTATCTACATTCACTATTGAGTAAATGCACATATATGGGGTAGAATCAGTCTATAGGATATATCTCCCACCTTGTCTAACACCTTGAAAGGGCCATACAATAGAGCTGTCACATTAGAGGAAATTTGGATGAAAAATGGGCCTTACAACCGAAATTATCTTGGATATTGATAATGAAATTAATATGCTAATTGATTTATGTAATAGGTGATCCGTAGATAATATATAATAGTGATAATAATTAATATTATAACTAATATATAATAATATTATTGGATCAAATAAAATTTATTACTATCATAACTAATATATAACATATAATAGTAACTAATATACCCATCAATCTTTGACCAATATGTAATATTAATAGTAATTAATATTATAAGTAATATATAATAATATTATATTATAATTAATATTTTATAATAACTGTCAAAATTTAGGTCCATAAATTTTAAATAATATAATAACTAACATAACATACCGGTTATTCTTTTAGGTAATATTTGCCCATAGTAATAGTAATTAATATTATAACTAATATATAATGATATTATATTATAATTAATATTTTATAATAACCGTCAAAAGTTAGCTCCAATAACTTTTAACTAATATCTTAACTAATATACCCATCCATCTTTTAGAGAATACGTGACCAATATATAATAGTAATTGTAAATAATATTACAACTAATATATAATAATATTATATTATAATTAATATTTTATAAAAATCGTCAAAAGTTGGGTCTAATAATTTTTAACTAATATCATAACTAATAATACCCATCCATCTTTTAGATAATACATGACCAATATATAATAGTAATAATAATTAATATTACGACTAATATATAATAATATTATACTATAATTAATATTTTATAATAACCGTCAAAAGATAGGTCCCATAACTTTTAACTAATATCATAACTAACATAACTATCAATTGTTAGGTAATATTTGACTATAGTAATAATAATTAATATTATAACTAATATATAATAATATTATATTATAATTAATATTTTATGATAATCATCAAAAGTTAGGTCCAATAACTTTTAACTAATATACCCATCCATCTTTTATAGTAATTAATATTACAACTAATATATAATTATATTATATTATAATTAATATTCTACAATAAGTGTCAAAATTTGGGTCTAATAATTTTTAACTAATATCATAACTAATATACACATTCATCCTTTAGATAATACATGACCAATATATAATAGCAATAGTAATTAATATTACAACTAATATATAATAATATTATATTATAATTAATATTTTATAATAACCGTCAAAATAATTAAATATAATAATAACTGATATCATAACTAATATACCCATCCACATTTTAGGTAATACATGACCCAATAACTTTTAAGTTGGCATTGTGTATTTAATTTGCTTTCTTTATTTTGGGTGAAAACACTACATTGAACTTTGTCCTCATAAATTTATTTTAATATAAAATATATATCTAAGGTAGTTTTGGTAAAAGTGAAATAACCCTAGGCAACTTCGATAAAAGAGAAATAGTATAAAAAATTGCCTATGTTGTTTTTCTTACCATTTTCCTTAGGAGGCCCATTTTTCCTCCAAATTTCCTCTAATTCGATCTTCTTACAAGGACCATGTAGTATTTTCTTGTTCAACTATAACCAAAATCTATCCCTCACTTTGAATGATTTCTCAACCTTGTTTTGGTCATGTCAAGCCTTGTACTTTTCTCGTGACTTCTTTTATTCCCCCCATAATTGTAAATGAATTTGCTTCCTCTTATCAATGAATTTTTTAGCTCTTAATGCTTCACTTCTCGTGTATTCCCCCACTCCCCCTTATTTTCCATATACAACATATAAAGGTGAAGGTGGAAGATATCCAAAATAAGTTTTAAAAGGGGAGCTACCAATGGAATTGTGTACTTGGGCTGGTGCAAGGTAATCATACCCAATTATGACACGTTAGTTGCAATGACATTCTAGGAAAACAAAAATATTATCATTAAAATCAATTATTAGAGGTACCTACAAAACTTTTTCTGATTAGGTGTAAAAAGATGAAATGTAGAAAAATGGATGACCTTCCGAAATATATAAGTTTTATTTATGGAAAAGTGGTATAAGCACCCCAAAATGTCATTATTTGAAGATTGGTATGTTATTTTTTTTCTCAAACATAATGCACATGTTTTCTATGTAAATTTTCAATTTACAAGAAAAACAATATGTAGAGGCATAGGCAACAGATGAATATTGTGCGGGGCTATTTTTCAAAAAATTTAAAAGTCAATTTTATATATTTTTTAAATTATCGAAGTCAGTGAATCCCTAAAATGACATGGTCAAGTGTTGAGCCACCATATCATGGTCTACAAAAAATTAAAATACTTTTTTCTTTTTAGGTTGTAGGTATTTTCATGCTCTTGTGCAGGT